>JAYESA010000005.1:81503176-81773176 GCA_036927795.1 Iris macrosiphon
CTCCGATGCTAACCCAACGCGCGCACAAGTCCGAAACTAGAAAACCAAGTCGAAATGGCCGTTCGGTCATTTCGACGAACATGCGGTGCGCGATTCGAAAAACCTCCTGAAACGCACACCAAACCAACTCGGAATCGGCTCAAAATTTACCCACAGATTTTAAACGATGTCTAGATCCTAGAAAAATACTACCCCATCGATTCTAGGCCCGTGGCGAAAATACGCACGCACTTAGAATCGGCGACGACAAAAAACCCCAAATTCGCCCGAAACGCCCGTTTTTCCGCGACACGACTTTCCGTGTCCGAACGGAGACACGCACTCACTCTCAAGACACCCGACAACATCTACCTAGGCCCTTCTAACCTAGGGCATCACCCAAAATTGGGCCAATTTCGGATTCCACCCGAAATTGACACAAAACCGAGTGTCAAAGGTCTCCAAACTCAACCAAACTAGTTCCAACTTCCTCCCACGGGTAGGCTTAGGGTCTAGGAAGGTTCTAAACCACTAATTATACTACATTAGAGTAATTAGCAAGGGAAAAGTTAGGTTTTACCGCTTGGGAGTTGGAATCCCAAGGCCAAAGTCTCACAATCACTTGAAATCACCTCCCTCAAGCTCCAAGCCTCCAAATCTAGCCTCCACACCAAGTCTAGGCTCTACACACCTAGGTTGGGGGAAAATGCAAGGTTAGGGTTCACAATCATGGAGAATAGAAGAAGAAAGAAGAGAAATAGGATGCTTACTTGAAGTTGGGAGGCGGAAATAAGAAGAAAGAGTGGAGAGAAGAAGAAGAATGAAGAAGAAGAAGAAGAAGAAGAAGAAGATGAAAATAAGGGAGTGGCTGCTGGTTTGGGTAGGGGGCTGCTGGAATGCACGGGTGTGGGAAGGGTTTGGGGCCGGCCAAGGTGAAATATAAGGGTTTCCAAAGTCCAAAAGTCCAAAATGCCCTCCTCCCACTTGCTTTTGGGTTTCGGGTTCCAAAAGCACTCAAACTAGCTCCAAATCTCTCCAACTAACCCACTAAAAATATAATAAATATTCTAAACCCAAAAATAATCCTTATAAGGGTGTTGGTCGGGTCGGACATGGGTCCACTAGGGTCTGACATGGGTCCAGACTAGCCAAAACCCTAAAATAATCAATTAAAAAAATAATACAATCACTATTTAAATATAAATATAATTAATTAAATACAATACACAATTTACAAAATTAAAAAAAAAACCCTATTTTCTAGAATTGGGTAGTGACAAGCCTACCCTCCTTAAAATAATTTTGTCCTCGAAATTAAAAGACAAAACTAGAACAGGAATGCAAGGAAAGAACCATACCTCAGGGCTCGAAAAGATAGGGGTATCGCTCGCGCATTTCATCCTCCCTCTCCCAGGTCGACTCACCTGGAGAGTGATGCCTCCAAGTGACGCGAACCAAGGGAATAGTCTGGTTCCTCAACACCTTCTTCCGTCGATCCAGAATCTCCACCGGCTGCTCTGGATAGCTAAGAGTAGGGCCCACCACGATCTCTGAGTGATCCAATACGTGACTGGGATCCGCCACGTACCATCTCAACTACGACACATGGAACACATCATGAACTCCCTCCAGCGTAGGTGACAACTCAAGCCTATACGCCACGGCGCCAACCCTCTCAAGGATACGGAAGGGTCCGACGAAACGTGGGCTAAGCTTCCCGCCTCCACCGAAGCGAATAGTGCCCCACGTCGGAGAAATCCTCAGGAACACCAGATCTCCAACCTAGCACAAACAAGGTCTCTGCACTTAGTCTAAAACAAGCAATCATAAGCAAACACAAGAACAAAATCTAGATTCTAAGCTATACCTCGAACTCCAAGGGTCTCCGGTGGCTATCGGCCCAATGCCGCTGCCTGTCCTGCGCCACCCGAAGTCTATCTCTAATGAGCTTGACCTTCTCCGCTGCATCAACCACCATCTCCGGGCCAAGCAAAGCTCTCTCGCCTACATCATCCCATGATAACGGAGTGCGATATCTCAGTCCATACAATGGCTCAAAAGGTGACATCTCGATACTGGCTTGGTAGCTGTTGTTGTAAGCAAACTCTACCAAATACAAATGATCCTCCCAAGAGCCTCTGAAATCCAAAACACAAGTGCGAAGCATGTCCTCAAGTGTCTGAATGGTCCTCTCTGACTGACCATCTGTCTGTGGGTGATATGCACTACTAAACTTGAGCTGGGTGCCCAAGCTAGCCTACAGACTCCTCCAGAAATACGAAGTAAAGCGACTGTCCCGGTCTGATACTATGCTCACAGGAACTCCATACAGTCTGACTATCTGGCGTACATACATCTCTGCTAGTTTCTCTGTAGACGTACCCACTTTGAATGGTAGAAAGTGGGCTGATTTGGTCAACCTGTCCACGATGACCCAAATCGCATCCTTCCCGCCTGGAGAACGGGGAAGTCCAGAAACAAAATCCATGGTCACATGCTCCCATTTCTACTCCGGAATGGGTAGCGGTTGGAGCAAACCTCCTGGCCTCTGCCTCTCCGCCTTCACCTGCTGGCACACTAAGCATCGGGATACGAAGCGTGCTACCTCCCGCTTCATCTTGTACCACCATACATGCTCTCTCAGATCTCTATACATCTTGTTGGCACCTGGATGGATAGAATACTGGGATCGATGCGCCTCCTGAAGAACCTCCTCGCGCAACGACCCACTCGGCACACACAACCTAGTACCGTGCCGCAATGAACCATCACCAGCAATGGTGAAGTCATCTGATAATCCAATCTGAACCTGCGCCCTGATGCTTCTCAGGGACTCATCCTCAAACTGTGTAGCCCTGATCCGGTCTACCAACTCTGACTGAATCTGCAGTCCCCATATCTGCATCTCAACTCCAGGCACAATCACCTCAATGCCCAAGCTCTCTAGATCTGCCAGAAGATAACGATCTGTAGTCAGGCATATAGCTACCGGATACCTGCTCAACGCATCCGCAACTACGTTCGCCTTCCCTGGATGGTACTGCAACAATATGTTAAAGTCTTTCATCAACTCCAACCATCTCCTCTGCCTCATGTTCAGCTCTTTTTGGGTAAACACATACTTCAAGCTCTTGTGGTCTGTGAAGATCTCCACACGCTCTCCGTATAAATAGTATTTCCACAACTTTAGAGCAAAGATGACCGCTGCCAACTCCAAATCGTGGGTAGGGTAGTTCTTCTCATGAGGACGTAATTGCCTGGAAGCATAGGCAATCACCCTCCCATTCTGCTGCAACACACAACCCAGTCCCTTCCCCGATATATCACTATAGATAGTGAATCCTCTAGAACCTGATGGCAACGTCAACACTGGAGTTTTCGTCAACCTCCTCTTCAGCTCATCAAAGGCGATCTGGCACTCCTCTGACCAAACAAACTCCACGTCCTTCCGAGTCAGCCTGGACAACGGCTCTTCAATCCGGGAAAAATCCTGAACAAATCGCATGTAGTAACCTGTCAGTCCCAGGAAACTCCTGACCTCGGCTACTGAACTCGGAGCACTCCATGCCTCAACTGCCATGATCTATCTCGGATATTCCGAGATACCCTCTCCAGTCACCACATGACCAAGGAATTCAACCTTGTCAAGGAAGAACTCACACTTTGAAAGCTTTCCATAAAGCTTCTCCTTCCAGAGAGTCTCCAGCACTATCCTCAGATGCTCCTCGTGCTCCTCTGGGGTCTTCGAATACACCAAGATATCATCTATAAACACCACCACAAACCTGTCCAAATGCTGATGGAACACCTTGTTCATCAGATTCATGAACACTACCGGGGCATTAGTCAACCCAAACGGCATCACCAAGAACTCATACTGTCCATATCTGGTCCGAAAAGCTGTCTTCGGAATATCCTCCTTCCTGACCTTCACCTGGTGGTAGCCTGTCCTCAGATCAATCCTGGAAAACACCCTCGCTCCGCTCAACTGGTCAAATAGATCATCAATACGCGACAGTGGATACTTATTCTTGATTGTGAGGTTGTTCAGAGCCCTGTAGTCGATATACATCTGTATCAACCCATCCTTCTTCGGCACAAAAAGTATCGGAGCCCCCCACAGGGAAGAACTAGATCTGATAAATCCCTTGTCCTGAAGCTCATCCACCTGCTTCTTCAACTCTATCAGCTCGCTGTTGCTAACTCTATAGACGTGCTGGGATATCGGCTCCGCGCCTGGCACCAAGTCTATAGAGAACTCCACATCTCTGTCCGGAGTTAACCCTGGCAACTCCTCCGGAAAGACATCCATGTACTCCTCTATCAGTGGATGTAGCAACCTCGGCTCTACCACCAGGGCTCCGCAGAAGACTCCCTCGCTCTGCTCCGCTGCTCCTCTGGCAAACTGAAACTCTGGCTCACCCGGCGAACTAAACAAAACTCTGCCTCCACGATAATCTATACTAGCACAATGCATACTCAACCAATCCATCCCGAGTACAATATCGTAGCTCGGAAGTGGCATTACGAGTAGGCACACACTCAACTCCCGGCCTCCCAAAGTAACTCTCCGGTCTCTGCAGACATCACTGACTAGGATGATACCACCCCCGGTCGTGATCTTGCAGAGTCTAGCTAAAGGTTCAGCAACAAGATGGTGTCTAACAGCAAAAGATACAGACACAAAGCTATGGGAAGCCCCGGAATCAAATAAAGCAAGTGCTGGAATGGAATCAAGAAGAACAGAGATCAAAAGAAGTCAATACGGTGCAAGATACGATATCATCAAAGAAGGACAGTAATATTGCAAAAGAAAACAATTTCAGGAAAATTAAATATAGCAAAAGAAATCAGGAAGGGTCATAGTTGTGATTGAGCACACTCTCTCTCAACCTATATCCTATATCCTATTACAAGTAAATCTAAAAACTAGACCTGCATGGGCCACCACCAAAAATGTGTCACGACCCGCACCCGAAAATCGGGCATGAGTCGTGGGTACGTCCAGCCTACGCCACAGAATCGGCGATAAAATACTGTAAAGGTCCGTTCTAGGTCAACCATCTATCTATATCTCACAAAAAAATTGACAATAACCTCTCCAAAAGGAGGACAACCACGCAATATATATATGAATAATCCTCTCCAAAAAGGAGGGCAACCACACAATATATATAATCTCTCAATCACAATAACTAGGGGAAGAATAAAAGCATGATATGATATGAACAAAGAAACAGAACCAAAGAGAGCAAGACAATATCCAAAATATACAGTCCAAGGCCATAATAGTCTACAACATCTCACAGCAACAAAAGAATAAGTACAATCATCCAGAAATAAACCACTGGGAATAACCCAGGAAACCCACCTAGCTAACTAGGGTGCTAACGGCGTCTCCTCGGCGCACTCCTCCTCAGTCTCGGGGTCACAGCACTCATCAACACCTGGCCCGTAGAACGTCGGGCAATAATCCTCAGGATCCTCTGAAAAAAATATGCCCAGTCAGGACTGGAGCAAAGTACATAACTCTGAAAGCAACTCCAAATACATGGTAAGGTGTATATGACGAGCAATAGAAAAGTATACAAGATGCACAGGAAATAAATATATGCTGGAGCACAATAAGTAACTGCAATGTAAACTGGAGAACAATACAAGTAGTGAAAAAGTAACTGCAGGTGAGAAAATATGAATACTAGCTAAGTGCCTTAAGCACAAGTTCGTTATGTGATCGGCTTAGGTTGCACATGAAAAACACTATGATAACTCCGTTATGCGTGAGTTGCATAACCGACATACACATGAATACTGTTTGCCTTTGATCACATAACCAACTCCTACTCCCCTCCCCCACTAATACTCTTGGATCCAACCATAACACGCTACGTACATAATAATAGCTCGTGCACACGAAGGCGAGAGCACAAGAAGCACATGATAGCATATGAGAATCAATACCCGAAGCACATGATGAAATACACGTGATAGAGTACCCGCTGAACACGGTAAGGGGGATAGCATCTCATGACGGGATCCACTAGTACCAGCTCATGTAACAATGTGTTAGAATCAAGTATCACAGTTCTAGAACAGGTAATATAAACGCTATCATGAAATAAAAACTATCAGAGGTAGGTACTCGCCTGATGTCCTGAGCAACTGATGAGGATCGAGATTCGGACCGGTATTGCAAGAACCTATTACGAAAAGCAGAATTAAACAGGGTTCTAAGGATTTAAACTGATATAAAATAATTAAAAATAGGCTTCTAGGGCTATTCTAGGTCGAACGGGTCAAACCGGTGAAATTCGGGTCAAAAAGTCAACCCGAGGTCTAAAAGTCAACTCTATATCAAAACTAGGTCAAACGTTGATTTTTACGGTCAACGGAGACAATTATAGTCAAAGCTAGGTCAAACTAGGGTGCCCCTGAAATTCTAGGTCAAACCGAGCTCACTAAGCTAGAAAACTCTCAAACTCGCCTCCTCGAGATAACGGGATACTCTCGGTATCCGATACCTCGTCCTAGGCCACGCACCCCGCCTAAACCCGCTAAAACCTATGCTAGCACGTATAAATATATATACATAAGCATATAAAAATCACTCAAATACTATTCCTAGGCTATTGCTCAAATACCCCGCTCGAAACTCAATACCTTGGATATCTCAAGGTATTGAGATACCTTGATATTCTCAAGGTATTGAGATATCGCCCAATACCTCACTAACTACCCCACTAACTAGCTATTTAGGTATATTGTTATATATATCTAGCTATAATCTAGGCTAAAAATATATATCTATCATATATTATACACATCTAAGTATCTATATTCATATATATAGATATCCACACACATATACATATACCCATATACCTCAAACACAAATATATATATATATATATATATATATATATATATATATATATATATATATATATATATATATATATAACTATCTACCTAGCTATAGGTATATATATATCTATGCATATAGATATAGATATCTACTATCCATCTACCTATCTAGTTATCTATATATCTATCTAGCTAGCTATTTACCTATCTATCTATCTAACAATCTAACTATCTATCAATTACCTATCTAATATATTCATATATCTATCCAATCTAATAATCTATCTATCTATTAAACCATCTATATATATTCCTCCCCTCACTTGCTACGCCAAAGCCTAGCCAACGCGCTGCGCCAAGCTGCTAGGGCCTGCTGCTGCTGCTGCCTGTGCTTGGCTGTGCTGCTGAAGAGCTGCTGCTGCTGCTTGCTGTTAAAATGCTGCTGCTACTGCATATTGCTGCTGTGCTGCTGCAGTACAGCAGCAGCTGCTGCTGCTGTGCAGGCTCTTCCCCCCCCCCTCTTCGCAATCACACACAGACACACACACACCTATATATATATATATATATATATATATATATATATATATATATATATATATATATATATATATATATAATCATACTAACATATATGTATTAACACACACACACTAACATATAAGTATATCAATACACACATCTATATATACATAGACACACACTAATCTATATACATATATAAACACACCTATTTATATATATATGCACACACACACACAGATATATATATATATATATATATATATATATATATATATATATATATATACACACACATATACACACACACTCAAAGATAAATATATATATACACATACACATAAATATATATATATATATATACATACATATACACACACACGCACACTTATACATATATATATATATATACACTAACACATAGACATATACATACACAAGCACATATATATAAATACACACATATATATATAAATATATATACATATATAGACACACACACACACACACACACACACACACACACATATATATATACACACACATAAACACAACTCAACCACAACACACAACCACGCACACAACACTCTCCAACGCTCGCCCAATGGCCCCGACACGCACAAATACCTATAAATATATAAAATATAATCCGAGAATTCTAGAACATACTCCCCGATGCTAACCCAATGCGCGCACAAGCCCGAAACTAGGAAACCAAGTCGAAATGGCCGTTCGGTTATTTCGACGAACACGCGGTGCGCGGTTCAAAAAATCTCCTGAAACACACACCAAACTAACTCGAAATCGGCCCAAAATTTATCCACGGGTTCTAAACGATGTCTAGATCCTAGAAAAAATACTACCCCGTCGATTCTAGGCCCGTGGCGAAAATGCGCACGCACTTAGAATCGACGACGACGAAAAACCCCAAATTCGCCCGAAACGCCCGTTTCTCCGCGACACGACTTCTCGTGTCCGAACGGAGACACGCACTCACCCTCAAGACACCCGACAATATCTACCTAGGTCTGTCTAACCTAGGGCATCACCTAAAATTGGCCCAATTTTGGATTCCACCCGAAATTGACACAAAACTAGTGTCAAAGGTCTCCAAACTCAACCAAACTAGTTCTAACTTTCTCCCACGGGTTGGCTTAGGGTCTAGGAAGGTTTTAAATCACTAATTACACTACATTATAGTAATTAGCAAGGGGAAAATTAGGTTTTACCTCTTGAAAGTTGGAATCCCAAGGCCAAAGTCTCACAATCACTTGAAATCACCTCCCTCAAGCTCCAAGCCTCCACACCAAGTCTAGTCTCTACACACCTAGGTTGGGGGAAAATACAAGGTTAGGGTTCACAACCATAGAGAATATAAGAAGAAAGAAGAGAAATAGGATGCTTACTTGAAGTTGGGAGGAGGAAATAAGAAGAAAGAGTGGAGAGAAGAAGAAGAATGAAGAAGAAGATGAAAATGAGGGAGTGGCTGCTGGTTTGGGTAGGGGGCTGCTGGAATGCACGGGTGTGGGAAGGGTTTGGGGCCGGCCAAGGTGAAATATAAGGGTTTCCAAAGTCCAAAAGTCCAAAATGCCCTCCTCCCACTTGGTTTTGGATTTTGGGTTCCAAAAGCACTCAAACTAGCTCCAAATCTCTCCAACTAACCCACTAAAAATATAATAAATATTCTAAACCCAAAAATAATCCTCACAAGGGTGTTGGTCGGGTCGGACATGGGTCCACTAGGGTCTGACATGGGTCCAGACTAGCCAAAATCCTAAAACAATCAATTAAAAAAATAATACAATCACTATTTAAATATAAATATAATTAATTAAATACAATACACAATTTACAAAATAAAAATAAAAAATAACCCTATTTTCTAGAATTGGGTAGTGACAGGAGTGAGGATGTGTGGTGTCAGTATCTAGTAGTGTATCAAAAATTGGGGGATAAGAGGATCAGGTTCAGCACAGTGAGAAATCCTTGAGTATAGATATCACAATAGTAGTAGCAGCTAGTGTATCAATACACTTATTTAATGCATGTGGTTATAGTAGCTAGTAGGGAGTTTAGTTAGTATCAGAAATGGGTGTCCAGGCACCTATGTATTAGTGAGGTATGTGAATTCCTGATACTGTGTATCAGTGAATAGTTGAGGGTACTACCTATTGATCCTGCCAGTAGTCATATACTTGTCCAAACACATAGCCAGATGTGTAAAGTCTGAATAATTTCAAACTGTGAAACTATGTCAGTTCACTATGCCAGTTCTTGAGGGACAGGGAGTCATACATGTAGGGTGTCATGTTGTGGTTGTGCATGGAGGTATAGGTCTGTTGGAAGCCTGGTAAGGGGCAGTTCATTTCCAGGTTGGGGCAGCAAACATACACAGTTGGACATTCACTGTGGTATTAAGGTCCAAGTGAGGTTCTGCACTTAGGGGATTGGTATTGTGGTAGGATGCAAGGCTTCAAGGCTCTTGGAGTATATGGGGATGGATGCTGATACTTAGTACCAGTATCAAGGCTAGATACTAGAGATAAGTAGGGATCTACAATGGAGTGTGTTAACAGATGAGGGAGAGTATCAGTAAGTTTCAGTCTTGTAGTGTTATATATCAGTATTGGTTGTACAGTAGGGTATCAGTTAGCAATTAGGAAATAATATGGGGTATTGGTGTGGGTTAATATGTAGAGTTGAGTATAGGTATTAAAGTATTAAAACTAAGATAATACTAGATGATAGATTTAACTATTATATTATAAGATATATATATAGTGTCACTTAGTATTAGCTAGTTATACTTGTAATCACCCTAGAAACTAGATTTGAACCCAGATTGAGGTGTCATGAGTACACCCTAGTGTTTATAACTAAAAATGACAAATAATTAGCTAGTGAGGGTCTAGTTTTGACCAGTAGACTTTAGTATGACCTAGAGGCCTCGTATTTAATTAGTTAAACATGCTTATTACTTTAATTCAGTATTTTGACTTTGATATTCTATAATTAGGTCATTGTAATCTCGTCTTGGACATCGATCCTCACACCGTCCTCAGGGCCACAGGCGAGTACATTCTCTGACAGTTTTCATTCTTGTTGATTAATTCTATAATTCTAGTTGTAGAGTATACTTGATTCTGACACTGTGAATACACGGGTTAGCATCATAGATACCTGTCATGAGGAGTCGTGATTGGAATCCATCGTGTTAGCTGGGGATGGAGAAATATTAGCATATTATGTGATCATACCCCACCTTACATGTATCATAGCTCACCACATACATCACGTTGGGTGTAGCCTGACCATTACATGCCTCATAGCCTGTTATATATGATTAGCCTGACTATTGCTCGCGTCATAGCTAACCAGATGGTTAGCCTGACCTCACATGTATCATAGCCATTCATATATAACAAGCCTGATCTCGTCCCAAGCCGATCACATAATAAACTGATATTTCAAACACATAGCCAGATATTTTATTCTTTATTTCAGTTCACTTGTTCTAGCATTCACTTATATTCTATTCATTGCTAGATGTTCTATTGCTTATTATATATTCTCTAGTATTTCATATTTCCGGTATTGCTTTAATCTTGTATTTCCTTACACTGTTTTTATAGTTTTGTCAATATAAATGAAACTGCTGTTTAGTGCTTGTGCTTCGCTCCAATCCTGACTGGATAACATTTTTCAGAGGACTTGGAGGACTTCTGTCCTACCCACTATGGTCCGGGAGCAAAGGGAGATTTTGTACCAGAGATCCTAGAGGAATTTCCTACCTTAGAGGAGACACCACCTATAGGCATTTAGACTGTCTTATTTATGTATCATTGTTCTAAAACTAAGACTTGGGTTGTATATTTTTATTAAGACTTTATGTGGACAACTAGACTCTAGACTTGTGTTGTATTTATTTTTGTGCTTGACTTATGTCAGTACTCTTTATCCTTATATCTCACCATGCCATTTTTTTTTCCAATAGTCTTGTGATTGAGTATATATTAAATTATTGATCAATGTATTATCATTGTCCTCCCTATGGAGTTGAGATCATTGACAGGTTATGAGTTATGTTGATAGTCTTGAGACCTAGACAGCGTTCTACCGCCGATGCTGCGGCGTAGGCTGGACGTACCCACGGCTCATGCCCAATTTCCGGGTGCGGGTCATGACACATTTTTAGTGGTGGCCCATGCAGGTCTAGATTCGCATTTAGAGCGATATCGTAGTTGTGCTCGCTTAGAGTATTGCTACGAGCCTGCTTTAGGAAATAGAATTTAGGCCGAGAATATGCTCAATCACAATTAGAAAATTTTTGATCCTTATAATACTATTCTAAATAATTAATTCCCTTAAAAATTTGATTGTCCTTCCTTGATGATATCGTGTCTATTACCTTAATTGATTCTTTCCAATCTGTCTTCAGGATGCTGCCGAAGACCAGGTCCTTGAGACTGGGAGCAGCAGCTTCAGAGAGGTCTGCCACCTCTCGACCTGTTGGACAGACATCCGTAGTTCCTCCTACATCTCCTGTACATGAGGGAGTATCTGCACTTTTCGGGGGTCGTCCTCCCCCACCTGTTCTGAGAGTTGACACAGCTGTGACGGAGCCTCTTCCACCACCACCGACTCTGTTCCCCGGAGGTGTGCCCGTTGATAGGGCACAGATGTTCACGCTGATCCAGGACATGGTTGATGCTCAGAGGACGTCAACGGAGGCCTAGCGAGTTTAGGCTGAGGCTCAGAGGGTGCAGGTGGAGGCGCACCAGGCACAGACCGAGCTGATGAGGGAGAGCATGGAGAATGCTCATCAGGTGGCTCTCCAGGCTGTGGAGAGAGTTGCACAGCAGCAGCATCCTGGCCAGCACCACCAGAGGCCGGGTACTTTCGTGGACTTCAAGAGGATGATGCCTCGGGAGTTCAAGGGTACTGAGGGGATACTCTACGCCGACGATTGGCTAGAGGACATAGAAAGGAACTTGCGCTTGGCGCAGCTTCCGGAGATTCTTCAGATCGAGGCCGCCGGCAGTCAGATGTTTGACATCACGCTGACGTGGTTTCGCACTGAGCCGAGACTCATTATTGGGGGACTTACTTGGGAGGCCTTCAAGGAGCTCTTCAAGGAGAAGTTATTTCCTAATGTTGCCCTGGGAGCCCTGGGAGCCTTGGAGAGTAAGTTCCATGACTTGGTCCAAGGAAGCATGTCAGTCGATGATTACGTCGCAGAGTTTTGCCGCCTGAGTCATTTTGCGCCATCGATGATTCGAGATCCAGGAGACAGGGCCCGAAAGTTCAGAAAGGGGCTGACAAGGGAGATCAAGTCTCGCACTTTGGGACGTCGCACCGCTACATTTGAGGGCATTTTGATGGATGCCCAGATTGCTAAGGATGACTTGGACCTCAGGCCCAAGAGAGGACGCGACACTTCAGGAAGAGAGAACAGTAGTGCGGGATCGGGCAAGCGTCCACACTTTCAGCTGCAACAGAGGCCGTACCAGCAGCAGCATCAGCAGCACCAGACACCAGCCCGAGGACCCGCCCAGCAGCAGCAGCCACAGAGGCAGACTCAGTCCGCTGTCCAGTGTGCGTACTGCGGGAAGGCAGGACACACTAGAGAAATCTGCAGGAAGAGGTTGGGTACATGCTTGACCTGTGGATCGTCAGCACATCAGCTGAGGGATTGTCCATCTATTCAGACTCGTCCAGGTCAGGGTAGAGCAGCCGCTCAGAGGGGACCAGCCAGGGTACCTACTGTACCAGGATGCCAGCAGAGGGGACCTCCACTTCCACCGCAGTAGCAGAGGTTTGCTCAGCACCAGCAGCAACAAATAGGTGCACCCCAGGGACGAGCATACGCCATGACGGTCAAGGAGGTCGAGCCAGCCGAAGACGTGATTACAGGTTCAGTTCTTCTCGATTCCATTCCAGCATTTGCATTATTCGATTCTGGCGCTTCCCATAGTTTCGTGTCTGTATCTTATGCTCTTAAGCATCATTTAGAGGTGGAACCATTAGATAGGACTTGCAAGATCACGACTGGCGGAGGCATTATCATAGTCCGTGATTATTGCAAGGACCGAAGAGTATCATTGGGAGGCCGAGAGTTGAGCGTGTGCTTACTCGTCATGCCACTTCCGGGATACGATATTGTACTCGAAATGGACTGGTTGAGTAGGCACCATGCTACTATCGAGTCATGGAGGCAGAGTGATATTTTGACCACCAGGAGAGCCGGAGTTCGAGGTTGCCAGAGGAGCAGTGGAGCAGGACAGAAGCACTTTTTACAGAGCCATGATGGAAGAAGAGGAGTTGCCACATCCTTTGATAGCGGAGTTCCTGGATGTATTTCCAGAGGAGTTGCCAGGCTTGCCGCCAGACAGAGATGTTGAATCCTCTACAGACTTGGTGCCAGGAGCGAAGCCTATTTTACAATATGTCTATAAAGTCAACAACAGCGAGCTGGCAGAACTGAAGAAGCAAGTTGAGGAGCTGCAGGACAAAGGATTCATCAAATCCAGTTCATCAATATGGGGAGCTCTGGTATTATTCGTATCGAAGAAGGATGGCACGATGCACATGTGCATCGATTATAGAGCTCTGAACAACCTCACTATCGAGAACAAATACCCGCTGTCGAGGATAGATAATCTTTTCGATCAGTTGAGCGGGGCGAAGGTGTTTTCAAAGATAGACTTGAGGTCAGGCTATCACCAGGTAAAGGTGAAGAGAGAAGACACGCCAACGACAGCCTTTCGGACCAGATACGGCCAGTTTGAGTTCATGGTAATGTCGTTTGGTTTAACCAATGCACCGACAGTATTCATGAACTTGATGAACAAGGTGTTCCACCAATACCTTGACAAGTTCGTGGTGGTGTTCATCGATAACATTCTTGTATATTCCAAGACCCCAGAGGAGCACGAAGAGCACCTGAGGATGATCTTAGAGACTCTCAGGAAGGAGGAGCTGTACGGGAAACTTTTAAAGTATGAATTCTTCCTTGACAAGGTTGAATTTCTTGGGCATGTGGTGACGGATGACGGAATCTCAGTTAACCCAAAGAAGATCGAGGCAGTGGAGTCGTGGGCTACCCCCAGTTCGGTAGCTGAGATCAGGAGTTATCTTGGGCTAGCAGGATACTACAGGAGGTTTGTACAAGACTTCTCGAGGATTGCAGAGCCAATGACTAGGATGACCAGGAAAGATGTAGATTTTGTCTGGACGGAGGATTGCCAGGCCGCATTTGATGAGCTGAAGAAGAGATTGACGACAGCTCCAGTTTTGACGTTGCCATCGGGGACAGGTGGATTCACTATCTACAGTGATGCTTTAGGGAAGGGTTTTGGTTGCATTCTTTAGCAGCACGGGAAGGTAATTGCCTATGCTTCCAGGCAATTATGCCCTCATGAAAAGAACTACCCCACCCACGATTTGGAGTTGGCAGCGGTTATCTTCGCTCTAAAGCTGTGGAAAGACTATCTGTATGGAGAGCGCGTAAAAATCTTCACAGACCACAAGAGCTTGAAGTACGTGTTCACACAGAAGGAGCTGAACATGAGACAGAGGAGGTGGTTGGAGTTGATGAAGGACTTTGACATCTCATTACAGTACCACCCAGGAAAGGCCAACGTAGTCGCCGATGCCTTGAGCAGGTATCCGATAGCTATGTACTTGACGACAGATAGACATTTGTTGGCTGATCTGGAAAGCTTAGGAATTGAGGTGCTAGTTCCCAGTATCGAGATTCAGATGTGGGGATTGCAGATACAGTCCGAGCTGATAGACAGAATCAGAGCTGCACAATATGATGATGAGGCTCTGAGGAGTATCAGGGCACAGGTTCGGACAGGATTGTCAGATGACTTCACTATTATGGATGATAGATCTTTATGGCATGGCACGAGGATGTGTGTGCCGAGCGGGGAGCTGCACGAGGAGGTTTTGCAGGAGGTACACCGCTTTCAGTACTCGATACATCCCGGTGACAACAAGATGTATCGAGACTTGAGGGAGCATGTATGGTGGTATGGTATGAAGCGCAAGGTAGCACGCTTCGTGTCCTGGTGTCTAGTGTGCCAGCAGGTAAAGGCGGATCGGCAGAGGCCAGGTGGATTGCTTCAGCCTTTACCTATCCTAGAGTGGAAGTGGGAGCACGTGACCATGGATTTCGTTTCGGGGCTTCCGCATTCTCCAGGAGGAAAGGACGCGATTTGGGTCATCGTGGATAGGTTGACCAAATCAGCCCACTTCTTACCCTTCAAGGTTGGTACATCGACAAAGAGGCAAGTAGAGATGTACGTACGGCAGATTGTCAGATTACATGGGGTTCCTGTGAGCATCGTCTCGGATCGGGATAGTCGTTTTACTTTCTAATTCTGGAGGAGTCTGCAGGCTAGCTTGGGCACTCAGCTCAAGTTCAGTACCGCATACCACCCCCAGACAGACGGACAGTCTGAAAGGACTATTCAAACTCTCGAGGATATGCTACGCACTTGCGTTCTAGATCTCGGAGGTTCTTGGAAGGATCATCTACACCTAGTAGAGTATGCTTACAACAACAGCTACCAGGCCAGCATTGAGATGTCGTCATTCGAGACTTTATATGGACGAAGGTGTCGTACACCATTATCTTGGGATGACGTGGGAGAGAGAGCCTTGCTAGGACCAGAAATGGTCGTGGATGCAGCAGAAAAGGTAAAACTCATCAGAGACAGACTGCGAGTGGCGCAGGACAGACAGCGGCATTGGGCCGACAGCCACCGTAGACCCCTAGAGTTTCAGGTATAGGTTTGTTATTTTTTTGGCATGTGATTATTTTGTTTTAGACTGCGTGTTAAGACTGTTTTGTTCTAGGTTGGCGATCTGGTGTTCCTACGGATTTCTCTGACACGGGACACAATTTATTTTGGTGGAGGCGGGAAGTTTAGTCCATGCTACATCGGACCTTTCGATATTCTTGTGAGGGTTGGTGTAGTGGCCTATAGACTAGACTTGTCACCTGCACTAGAGGGAGTACATGACGTGTTCCCCGTGTTGCAGCTGAGACGGTACGTGGCAGACCCTAGTCACGTACTAGATCACTCGGAGATCGAGGTTGGTCCGACTCTCAGCTATCCTGAGCAGCCCGTATAGATCTTGGATCGCAGAGAGAAGGTGTTGCGAAACCAGACTATTCCTTTGGTTCGTGTTGCATGGAGACATCACTCTCCAGGTGAGTCGACCTGAGAGAGAGAGGACAAAATGCGCGAGCAATACCTGTATCTCTTCGAGACTTGAGGTATAATTCCTTGTCTGATTTTGTTCTTGTTCTAGTTTAATTCAATTTCGAGGACAAATTTTTTTTAGGAGGGTAGACTTGTCACTACCACATTCCTAGATTAGGGCATTATTGTAAATTGCCATATTTAATTTATTGTGTTAATATAATGTATGATAACTTTATTATATAAAGTTTTGGGTGTTCTTTAATGCATAGGTTAATGGGCTTGACCTAAGAATCCATTAGAATAAACCCTTTTGACAAATTCCTATTTATTAAATTAGCATTTAGTTAAACCCTCAATATATGACTAAACCCCTTATTATTTTAAGTTCTTCATGACAAGTCATGAAGGGCAAATTAGACTCTTGGAATTAGAAGCCCTAACCCTAACCCTAACCCTAGTTCTATCTAATGAGAGGGAGCCTCCCTCAAGCTTCTTCATTCATGAAGAAAACCCTAAATATAGCCTCCACTTAGAAATCTATTTCCCTTCCTCAAATTTCAGGATTTATAGCCCTAGAAACCCTCATTCCTTCTCCATCAAGAGAGATCTAGGAGCTTAGACCAAGGAGGCTTGAAGAAAGAGGAGCTACATTAGGAATCCATCTCCCAATAGGTGAGGATCCGAATTAAAATCTTATTTAATTGTTGTTTGGCCATTAGGAGCCCACCATTTGAATTAGGAATGACTCTTTGGGTTGCATAAGGTTTTTCCACGGAGTCATAGGTGATTTTAGGGTTTGGTGATCCAATGATAATTTTTTCCCAATTTTTGTAGCCCTAATTATTAGGAATATGTATTCTTGCATGTTTGCATCGTATAGCTATGGATTTGATTTTGATTTAGGGTTTTAATTTTGGGTATTCATGAGTAACCATGTGAAACCCGATTTCAGCCCCCTAGGTGTTTGTAGGAATACTTCATAGGGGAAATACCTAATTATATAACCTAGTTTCTTATGCACTTTGATATATATATATATATATATATATATATATATATATATATATATATATATATATATATATATACGTATATGTGTTATTGTATATGTATATCGATGGAGATTTCTACATGTGCAGTCGTATTTTTTCTACCGACTGTGCAGTGGTGTATCACTATCAGTCGGGTTTTCAGGTTCTGGGTATTAGTGTATCAGTCCAGTTGTGAGTGACTGTGGGTGTTTTGTGTATCAGCATAGCAAAGGAGGAAATTGTGTATCGGGTATCTACTACTGTGCAGTGGTATTTGCCTTGAGAGAGTATAGGGTTCACTGTGAGCACAGAGGTGTGTATCAGTGCCTATGTGAGTTTAGTTTCAGTGAGTATAGTGTTTGTGTGTGCTGTGTCAGTATCTAGTGTGTGACAGTGGATGGATGACACAGTGAACTTCTCAGTGTATGCATGAACTGTATATGTGTATGAGAGATGTGATAGTATCAGTGAGCTCTAGAACTGTGTGTTAGGTATATCAGTGAATATAGTATAGAGAATCAGTGGGTTTCTGAAATTGTGTAGTACGCAGTGAGTGTAGACTGTTTAAGGTTTGTATGTGCATTGAGACAGGGGCTGCAGTGTACCTGATACTAGAGTATAGAGGGATTGGCAGTAGCTGTAGGACAGTTAATCAAGTAACTGTAGATCGTTAGGTATCAGTGTATCAGAATAGGTCTTCCTAGATATTTGCTTAGAAGTATTGGACTTGTACAGATTAGTGAGCATGATGTACACAGTGGCACACTTGTAGAAGTTGATTCTGCATAAGGGACTGAAGTAGTTATGAATTGGGGCTGGCACTGTGCAGTTCAAAACTGAACTGTGGTTACCTTGTTCAACATTTTTAACTGTGTATCAGCAAGGGGAGAATGTGCACAGAATATGTCAGTATAGTGTAGGTTTTGGTTTGAGTTGAGTATCTTTGAGCCTAGTAGCTAGTGTATCAGTCGAGGGAGTGAGGATATGTTGTGTCAGTATCTAGTAGTGTATCAGAAATTGGGGGATAAGAGGATCAGGTTCAGCACAGTGAGAAATCCTTGAGTATAGAGTATCACAATAGCAGTAGCAGCTAGTGTATCAATACAGTTATTTAATGCATGTGGTTGTAGTAGCTAGTAGGGAGTTTAGTGAGTATCAGAAATGGGTGTCCAGGCACCTATGTATTAGTGAGGTATATGAGTTCCTGATACTGTGTATCAATAAATAGTTGAGGGTACTACCTATTGATCCTGCCAGTAGTCATATACTTGTCCAAACACATAGCCAGATGTGTGAAGTCTGAATAATTTCAAACTGTGAAACTGTGTCAGTTAATTATGCCAGTTCTTGGGGGACAGGGAGTCATACATATAGGGTGTCATGTTGTGGTTGTGCATGGAGGTATAGGTCTGTTGGAAGCCTGGTAAAGGGCAGTTCATTTCCAGGTTGGGGAAGCAAACATACACAGTTGGACATTCACTGTGGTATTAAGGTCCAAGTAAGGTTCTGCACTTAGGGGATTGGTATTGTGGTAGGATACAAGGCTTCAAGGCTTGTGGAGTATATGGGGATGGATGTTGATACTTAGTACCAGTATCAAGGTCAAATACTAGAGATAAGTAGGGATCTACAATGGAGTATGTTAACAGATGAGGGAGAGTATCAGTAAGTTTCAGTCTTGTAGTGTTATGTGTCAGTGTTGGTTGTACAGTAGGGTATCATTTAGCAATTAGGAAATAATATGGGGTATTGGTGTGGGTTAATATGTAGAGTTGAGTATAGGTATTAAAGTATTAAAACTAAGATAATACTAGATGATAGATTTAACTATTATATTATAAGATATATATATAGTGTCACTTAGTATTAGCTAGTTATACTTGTAATCACCCTAGAAACTAGATTTGAACCCAGATTGAGGTGTCATGAGTACACCCTAGTGTTTATAACTAAAAATGACAAATAATTAGCTAGTGAGGGACTAGTTTTGACCAGTAGACTTTAGTATAACCCAGAGGCCTCATATTTAATTAGTTAAACATGCTTATTCCTTTAGTTCAGTATTTTGACATTGATATTCCATAATTAGGTCATTGTGATCTCGCCTTGGACATCGATCCTCACACCGTCCTCAGGGCCACAGGCGAGTATATTCTCTGACAGTTTTCATTCTTGTTGATTAATTCTATAATTCTAGTTGTAGAGTATACTTGATTCTGACACTGTGAATACACGGGTTAGCATCATAGATACCTGTCATGAGGAGTCATGATTGGAATCCATCGTGCTAGCTGGGGATAGGGAAATATTAGCAGATTATGTGATCATACCCCACCTTACATGCATCATAGCTCACCACATACATCACGTTGGGTGTAGCCTGACCATTACATGCCTCATAGCCTGTTATATATGATTAGCCTGACTATTGCTCGCATCATAGCTAACCAGATAGTTAGCCTGACCTCACATGTATCATAGCCAATCATATATAACAAGCCTGATCTCGTCCCAAGCCGATCACATAATAAACTGATATTTCAAACACATAGCCAGATATTTTATTCTTTATTTCAGTTCACTTGTTCTAGCATTCACTTATATTCTATTCATTGCTAGATGTTCTATTGCTTATTACATATTCTCTAGTATTTCATATTTCCAGTATTGCTTTCATCTTGTATTTCCTTACACTGTTTTTATAGTTTTGTCAATATAAATGAAACTGTTGTTTAGTGCTTGTGCTTCGCTCCAATCCTGACTGGATAACATTTTTTAGAGGACTTGAAGGACTTTTGTCCTACCCACTATGGCCCGGGAGCAGAGGGAGATTTTGTACCAGAGATCCTAGAGGAATTTCCCACCTTAGAGGAGACACCACCTACAGGCATTTAGACTATCTTATTTATGTATCATTGTTCTAAAACTAAGACTTGGGTTGTATATTTTTGTTGAGACTTTATGTGGACAACTAGACTCTAGACTTGTGTTGTATTTATTTTTGTGCTTGACTTATGTCAGTACTCTTTATCCTTATATCTCATCGTGCCATTTATTTTTCCAATAGTCTTGTGATTGAGTATATATTAAATTGTTGATCAATGTATTATCATTGTCCACCTTATGGAGTTGAGATCATTGACAGGTTATGAGTTATGTTGATAGTCTTGAGACCTAGACAGCATTCTACCGCCGATGGTGCGGCATAGGCTGGACGTACCCACGGCTCATGTCCAATTTTCGGGTGCGGGTCGTGACAGGTACCAAGTTGGTTCGAAACCTAGGTGTCCACATAACTTTTGATGAATAGGATTTATATATTTAATATTGTTTGATATATGTATATGTGATATTTTATCTCCTATTTGCGTATCCTGAGATACGGTATCCTAGTATCCTAAGTTATAGCTTTTATGACCTAGATTCTAGTGTTTGAACCCAATACCTGTCACGCCCCGATCTCCCGCAGGCTAATCGGCCGTTCCCGCTAGGCGGGAATCACCCTCGCCAGCGCTCCCGCGGAACGATCGCTTGACCCATCCGGGCGTGATGCCGCACGAGCGTGAACCGCGCCCGTGCAAGGCCGTGATTCATTGGCTGGCGATAAGAGTTCTAAGCCACAGAGTCGCACAGATTGTCCGAGTGCAGCGGAGTCATGAACGCATAGCGATTCGGTAACAAGTTCTCTGAGTTGACAAATATAGCGGAAGCATTAAAACACAAGTTTGAAGTAAAGCAAGCTCTTTTTATTGACATAAACATGTGTTACAGGCGGCGTATAGCCGAGATTACAAGTCGCTCAAGCCTCTCTCTCTGAAACAGTAAAAATGTGCCAAGTGGCTACAACTGTGGAATGATTTGTACAGGCGATGGTCAGACGATGTTCACAACTTATGTCTTGTATATGTGCTTCAGTCCCGGACGCACCGTTGCAAGGCTTCAGAGGGAACTCCTGGCCTTAGCACGCACGAAGGAGGCGTCCGCACCGCACGAGGTTCTCCCGCACCCTGCATATCAAACTGGTGGATTATTAGTACATTGAATGCACTGGTGGGGAAGCTACTCGCCCGCTCGACAAATCCAAACACGTAATACAGGTTCCGTGCACAACTATTAAGTTGTCTTTCTAGTTGCCTTAGGATCAGTTTCATGCAAATATTGAACAGCTTAACGTGTCGGGCAGTGCGCCGTGCGATGTTAGAGGAAACACGGCGAGACTTACCAACTTACCATTTCCTTCCCTGTCCAAGGCAAACATTGAGGCAAACATGTTAATTCAAGCACGGGCAAGTATAAGCATTCAGGAGGCAAGCATATGCAAACAAGAGTATTTATTTCGAGATCGTTCAGGTGTTTAGTTGCTCTTGATGCGATACAGTGCCTCGCACGCGGATAGCCGCTAAGCGAGGATGAATAGTTTATCTTTCGTTTACAAGCAAGCATGCAACAAGTTTAATACAAGGCGATCACTGGCGTATGCCATAATGGACGGTATAGTCTTTGACGAGATGGGTTGCAACAAAGAACAAGGGGCGCTGCAAGCCATTCCGCCGAACAAGAGACTATTTAGTCTTTGACGAGAATGCTTTGCAACAAAGAACAAGAGGCGCTGCAAGCCATTCCGCCGAACAAGAGACTAAGAACAATATGTCTTGCCCGGACCGGGTCGATGCCAGTGCCCCAGTATCGCCCGCGAGACCGTTACCCTGTGCACTGGTTGTCCATGATCGAACGGGGCCTTGGTTGGGGCAACAAGAGTAAAAGACAAGAGTACAAGACAAGAGGCAAGCTGTTGAGGCAACAATAGTACAAGACAAGATGCATTGCCTGTTTTGTTGTTCAGTAACTATCTTTTGCCTTGATGCAATTCTCCTGGGGCGGAGATTGCCTTGGTGACCTAGCGGTCCCGAACACTTGCAGGTTCGTTCAGGCACGGAACGACTACGTAGTAGTCTCCCCGGGGTTTGGATGAAAATACGGTAACATTCAAGCAGACAAGCATGCGTTTCTAAAGAACATAAGCAGGCACGTTGCTCGGGCCCGAAGGTAGTCCGAGAGATGAAACCGTTAAGGGACTTAGCATGTGAGGGTCTGAGTATAAGCAGTATTTCATTTCCATGTTCTAGCAAGCAATATGAGTTGGGATTATTCCCTTAGCTAGGTGCGTTGGATTTATTAGCATGCAGGGGTGATTCACCTAGCGACTAGCATAAACATTCCAGATTTTATGTGTGCTGGCTAAGCAAAGACAAGTTCACCGTAGCCACCCACCTTAGCGATGATTCACCTCGGTAGAGCGATACGTCTGAGCGAGCCTCTGAAAGTCCAAGCCGGATTCCTGTAGGGACAAGTCTGGATATCCTTTGCTTCTTGATTGAGGCAAAGCGGGTCGGGACAGCTGCACGATTGCCGTTTGAGACGGCAGTCCGCTTGAGCGGAACAGGGTGTTACATCCTACCCAACTTAGGAAAAGTCTCGTCCTCGAGACTTACTAAGGACAAGCAGTAATCTAGGGTTGAGGCAATCCTAGACAAGTCGTTTGTACTTGTTCATTTGGATATTCACTTGCACAAGCTTCGAAATCAGCATATCGCTTAAACTGGATCGTGCGCACTTTCGAAGTGCACTTCTAGCGTGAATACGTCAACCAGCTTAGTGACAGCGAAGTCTTAGCACTCGAATTTCACCTTTTCCTAAGTCTTGGATGGTGCACTAGTTCAAGGCGTCCCTCGAATAGATGCATTCAACCAAACTTAGAGTTAGTGAAAATCGGACAAGCTACTAGCGATACTCTCGAAGGGTTCGCACAGGTTGGCACAAAGGCCACTCGCAGCATACAACCAGACAAGCAATCATATCATTTAAAACGCATTTGAAAGTATTTAGACTTATTGTTGGAACATCCCATCGAGGCATTGAGAGAGAGCATGCACATAACCCACGAACGAGCTTTCGAAACAGAGATATCGAATCGAAGTCCAAAGGCGTAGAAGCCAGGCTCTGATACCAACATGTCACGCCCCGATCTCCCGCAGGCTAATCGGTCGTTCCCGCTAGGCGGGAATCACCCTCGCCAGCGCTCCCGCGGAACGATCGCTTGACCCATCCGGGCGTGATGCCGCACGAGCGTGAACCGAGCCCGTGCAAGGCCGTGATTTATTGGCTGGCGATAAGAGTTCTAAGCCACAGAGTCGCACAGATTGTCCAAGTGCAGCGGAGTCATGAACGCATAGCGATTCGGTAACAAGTTCTCTGAGTTGACAAATATAGCGGAAGCATTGAAACACAAGTTTAAAGTAAAGCAAGCTCTTTTTATTGACATAAACATGTGTTACAGGCGGCGTATAGCCGAGATTACAAGTCGCTCAAGCCTCTCTCTCTGAAACAGTAAAAGCGTGCCAAGTGGCTACAACTGTGGAATGATTTGTACAGGCGATGGTCAGACGATGTTCACAACTTATGTCTTGTATATGTGCTTCAGTCCCGGACGCACCGTTGCAAGGCTTCAGAGGGAACTCCTGGCCTTAGCACGCACGAAGGAGGCGTCCGCACCGCACGAGGTTCTCCCGCACCCTGCATATCAAACTGGTGGATTATCAGTACATTGAATGCACTGGTGGGGAAGCTACTCGCCCGCTCGACAAATCCAAACACGTAATACAGGTTCCGTGCACAACTATTAAGTTGTCTTTCTAGTTGCCTTAGGATCAGTTTCATGCAAACATTGAACAGCTTAACGTGTCGGGCAGTGCGCCGTGCGATGTTAGAGGAAACACGGCGAGACTTACCAACTTACCATTTCCTTCCCTGTCCAAGGCAAACATTGAGGCAAACATGTTAATTCAAGCACGGGCAAGTATAAGCATTCAGGAGGCAAGCATATGCAAACAAGAGTATTTATTTCGAGATCGTTCAGGTGTTTAGTTGCTCTTGATGCGATACAGTGCCTCGCACGCGGATAGCCGCTAAGCGAGGATGAATAGTTTATCTTTCGTTTACAAGCAAGCATGCAACAAGTTCAATACAAGGCGATCACTGGCGTATGCCATAATGGACGGTATAGTCTTTGACGAGATGGGTTGCAACAAAGAACAAGGGGCGCTGCAAGCCATTCCGCCGAACAAGAGACTATTTAGTCTTTGACGAGAATGCTTTGCAACAAAGAACAAGAGGCGCTGCAAGCCATTTCGCCGAACAAGAGACTAAGAACAATATGTCTCGCCCGGACTGGGTCGATGCCAGTGCCCCAGCATCGCCCGCGAGACCGTTACCCTGTGCACTGGTTGTCCATGATCGAACGGGGCCTTGGTTGGGGCAACAAGAGTAAAAGACAAGAGTACAAGACAAGAGGCAAGCTATTGAGGCAACAATAGTACAAGACAAGATGCATTGCCTGTTTCGTTGTTCAGTAACTATCTTTTGCCTTGATGCAATTCTCCTGGGGCGGAGATTGCCTTGGTGACCTAGCGGTCCCGAACACTTGCAGGTTCGTTCAGGCACGGAACGACTACGTAGTAGTCTCCCCGGGGTTTGGATAAAAATACGGTAACATTCAAGCAGACAAGCATGCGTTTCTAAAGAACATAAGCAGGCACGTTGCTCGGGCCCGAAGGTAGTCCGAGAGATGAAACCGTTAAGGGACTTAGCATGTGAGGGTCTGAGTATAAGCAGTATTTCATTTCCATGTTCTAGCAAGCAATATGAGTTGGGATTATTCCCTTAGCTAGGTGCGTTGGATTTATTAGCATGCAGGGGTGATTCACCTAGCGACTAGCATAAACATTCCAGATTTTATGTGTGCTGGCTAAGCAAAGACAAGTTCACCGTAGCCACCCACCTTAGCGATGATTCGCCTCGGTAGAGCGATACGTCTGAGCGAGCCTCTGAAAGTCCAAGCCGGATTCCTGTAGGGACAAGTCTGGATATCCTTTGCTTCTTGATTGAGGCAAAGCGGGTCGGGACAGCTGCACGATTGCCGTTTGAGACGGCAGTCCGCTTGAGCGGAACAGGGTGTTACATCCTACCCAACTTAGGAAAAGTCTCGTCCTCGAGACTTACTAAGGACAAGCAGTAATCTAGGGTTGAGGCAATCCTAGATAAGTCGTTTGTACTTGTTCATTTGGATATTCACTTGCACAAGCTTCGAAATCAGCATATCGCTTAGACTGGATCGTGCGCACTTTCGAAGTGCACTTCTAGCGTGAACACGTCAACCAGCTTAGTGACAGCGAAGTCTTAGCACTCGAATTTCACCTTTTCCTAAGTCTTGGATGGTGCACTAGTTCAAGGCGTCCCTCGAATAGATGCATTCAACCAAACTTAGAGTTAGTGAAAATCGGACAAGCTACTAGCGATACTCTCGAAGGGTTCGCACAGGTTGGCACAAAGGCCACTCGCAGCATACAACCAGACAAGCAATCATATCATTCAAAACGCATTTGAAAGTATTTAGACTTATTGTTGGAACATCCCATCGAGGCATTGAGAGAGAGCATGCACATAACCCACGAACGAGCTTTCGAAACAGAGATATCGAATCGAAGTCCAAAGGCGTAGAAGCCAGGCTCTGATACCAACATGTCACGCCCCGATCTCCCGCAGGCTAATCGGTCGTTCCCGCTAGGCGGGAATCACCCTCGCCAGCGCTCCCGCGGAACGATCGCTTGACCCATCCGGGCGTGATGCCGCACGAGCGTGAACCGAGCCCGTGCAAGGCCGTGATTTATTGGCTGGCGATAAGAGTTCTAAGCCACAGAGTCGCACAGATTGTCCAAGTGCAGCGGAGTCATGAACGCATAGCGATTCGGTAACAAGTTCTCTGAGTTGACAAATATAGCGGAAGCATTGAAACACAAGTTTAAAGTAAAGCAAGCTCTTTTTATTGACATAAACATGTGTTACAGGCGGCGTATAGCCGAGATTACAAGTCGCTCAAGCCTCTCTCTCTGAAACAGTAAAAGCGTGCCAAGTGGCTACAACTGTGGAATGATTTGTACAGGCGATGGTCAGACGATGTTCACAACTTATGTCTTGTATATGTGCTTCAGTCCCGGACGCACCGTTGCAAGGCTTCAGAGGGAACTCCTGGCCTTAGCACGCACGAAGGAGGCGTCCGCACCGCACGAGGTTCTCCCGCACCCTGCATATCAAACTGGTGGATTATCAGTACATTGAATGCACTGGTGGGGAAGCTACTCGCCCGCTCGACAAATCCAAACACGTAATACAGGTTCCGTGCACAACTATTAAGTTGTCTTTCTAGTTGCCTTAGGATCAGTTTCATGCAAACATTGAACAGCTTAACGTGTCGGGCAGTGCGCCGTGCGATGTTAGAGGAAACACGGCGAGACTTACCAACTTACCATTTCCTTCCCTGTCCAAGGCAAACATTGAGACAAACATGTTAATTCAAGCACGGGCAAGTATAAGCATTCAGGAGGCAAGCATATGCAAACAAGAGTATTTATTTCGAGATCGTTCAGGTGTTTAGTTGCTCTTGATGCGATACAGTGCCTCGCACGCGGATAGCCGCTAAGCGAGGATGAATAGTTTATCTTTCGTTTACAAGCAAGCATGCAACAAGTTCAATACAAGGCGATCACTGGCGTATGCCATAATGGACGGTATAGTCTTTGACGAGATGGGTTACAACAAAGAACAAGGGGCGCTGCAAGCCATTCCGCCGAACAAGAGACTATTTAGTCTTTGACGAGAATGCTTTGCAACAAAGAACAAGAGGCGCTGCAAGCCATTCCGCCGAACAAGAGACTAAGAACAATATGTCTCGCCCGGACCGGGTCGATGCCAGTGCCCCAGCATCGCCCGCGAGACCGTTACCCTGTGCACTGGTTGTCCATGATCGAACGGGGCCTTGGTTGGGGCAACAAGAGTACAAGACAAGAGTACAAGTCAAGAGGCAAGCTGTTGAGGCAACAATAGTACAAGACAAGAGGCATTGCCTGTTTCGTTGTTAAGTAACTATCTTTTGCCTTGATGCAATTCTCCTGGGGCGGAGATTGCCTTGGTGACCTAGCGGTCCCGAACACTTGCAGGTTCGTTCAGGCACGGAACGACTACGTAGTAGTCTCCCCGGGGTTTGGATGAAAATACGGTAACATTCAAGCAGACATGCATGCATTTCTAAAGAACATAAGCAGGCACGTTGCTCGGGCCCGAAGGTAGTCCGAGAGATGAAACCGTTAAGGGACTTAGCATGTGAGGGTCTGAGTATAAGCAGTATTTCATTTCCATGTTCTAGCAAGCAATATGAGTTGGGATTATTCCCTTAGCTAGGTGCGTTGGATTTATTAGCATGCAGGGGTGATTCACCTAGCGACTAGCATAAACATTCCAGATTTTATGTGTGCTGGCTAAGCAAAGACAAGTTTACCGTAGCCACCCACCTTAGCGATGATTCACCTCGGTAGAGCGATACGTCTGAGCGAGCCTCTGAAAGTCCAAGCCGGATTCCTGTAGGGACAAGTCTGGATATCCTTTGCTTCTTGATTGAGGCAAAGCGGGTCGGGACAGCTGCACGATTGCCGTTTGAGACGGCAGTCCGCTTGAGCGGAACAGGGTGTTACATCCTACCCAACTTAGGAAAAGTCTCGTCCTCGAGACTTACTAAGGACAAGCAGTAATCTAGGGTTGAGGCAATCCTAGACAAGTCGTTTGTACTTGTTCATTTGGATATTCACTTGCACAAGCTTCGAAATCAGCATATCGCTTAGACTGGATCGTGCGCACTTTCGAAGTGCACTTCTAGCGTGAACACGTCAACCAGCTTAGTGACAGCGAAGTCTTAGCACTCGAATTTCACCTTTTCCTAAGTCTTGGATGGTACACTAGTTCAAGGCGTCCCTCGAATAGATGCATTCAACCAAACTTAGAGTTAGTAAAAATCGGACAAGCTACTAGCGATACTCTCGAAGGGTTCGCACAGGTTGGCACAAAGGCCACTCGCAGCATACAACCAGACAAGCAATCATATCATTCAAAACGCATTTGAAAGTATTTAGACTTATTGTTGGAACATCCCATCGAGGCATTGAGAGAGAGCATGCACATAACCCACGAACGAGCTTTCGAAACAGAGATATCGAATCGAAGTCCAAAGGCGTAGAAGCCAGGCTCTGATACCAACATGTCACGCCCCGATCTCCCGCAGGCTAATCGGTCGTTCCCGCTAGGCGGGAATCACCCTCGCCAGCGCTCCCGCGGAACGATCGCTTGACCCATCCGGGCGTGATGCCGCACGAGCGTGAACCGAGTCCGTGCAAGGCCGTGATTCATTGGCTGGCGATAAGAGTTCTAAGCCACAGAGTCGCACAGATTGTCCGAGTGCAGCGGAGTCATAAACGCATAGCAATTCGGTAACAAGTTCTCTGAGTTGACAAATATAGCGGAAGCATTGAAACACAAGTTTGAAGTAAAGCAAGCTCTTTTTATTGACATAAACATGTGTTACAGGCGGCGTATAGCCGAGATTACAAGTCGCTCAAGCCTCTCTCTCTGAAACAGTAAAAGCGTGCCAAGTGGCTACAACTGTGGAATAATTTGTACAGGCGATGGTCAGACGATGTTCACAACTTATGTCTTGTATATGTGCTTCAGTCCCGGACGTACCGTTGCAAGGCTTCAGAGGGAACTCCTGGCCTTAGCACGCACGAAGGAGGCGTCCGCACCGCACGAGGTTCTCCCGCACCCTGCATATCAAACTGGTGGATTATCAGTACATTGAATGCACTGGTTGGGAAGCTACTCGCCCGCTCGACAAATCCAAACACGTAATACAGGTTCCGTGCACAACTATTAAGTTGTCTTTCTAGTTGCCTTAGGATCAGTTTCATGCAAACATTGAACAGCTTAACGTGTCGGGCAGTGCGCCGTGCGATGTTAGAGGAAACACGGCGAGACTTACCAACTTACCATTTCCTTCCCTGTCCAAGGCAAACATTGAGGCAAACATGTTAATTCAAGCACGGGCAAGTATAAGCATTCAGGAGGCAAGCATATGCAAACAAGAGTATTTATTTCGAGATCGTTCAGGTGTTTAGTTGCTCTTGATGCGATACAGTGCCTCGCACGCGGATAGCCGCTAAGCGAGGATGAATAGTTTATCTTTCGTTTACAAGCAAGCATGCAACAAGTTTAATACAAGGCGATCACATGTTAAGCTAGTACTCACACACTTGACATTAGTATTCTTGTTCATTGTCATATTGTTCATTATTGTATTTATTTCAGTATTTTCTTATTGTGTATCTCTTGTATCTATTGTATATCTTATATATTCACATCTATTTACTGTTACATAGTTTTTATCATTGATTAGAACTGCTGTTAGAGATGTACTCTGCTCCTTTCCTGACTGGATATATTTTTCTCAGATGACACTGAGGAGTGGTACCCTACACATTATGGACCTCAGGATATTATGGGTTTAGAGTCAGAGACCCTGGCTTAGGAGGGACTTATCCCAACTGAGGCAGATGACCCAGGTTTAGTAGCTTCTTAGTATTCTTTTGTACTGGATTTGTCTCCAGCTATTTGTTAGTATTCTTTCAGACTCATTGATGTTATTATTTTAGACTCATGAGTTGTATGTGACAGACTTGTCACTACCACATTCCGAAAATAGGGGTATTTTTGACTTTTTATAATATTTAATATTATTGTAGTTATAATTAATTAATTGCATGATAGTATATTTAATTAAATAACTGTGTGATGTGTACTTTAATATATTATATTATAGACAGTGTTCATTTGTGTTTGTGATGGTAGACTTGACCTAGAAGCCAGTAGATGAGCACCTGTCGGAATTATGGAATTTTGAGGTTAATTGTTTTATTTTAGAATTAATTTATTGGAGGTGTAATTAATTACTGTATTTTATTTAATTATTGCGCATTGCCTTTGCTTCGATATTTGGAGCGCTATCCTCACTTTTGTCTTCCAACAAATTTTACAATCTTGCCCTAGACATGCCCGCCTTCCATTCTGCTATTTTTGCAGTTCGTAATTTTGCTCCCTGTGCATTATTTCTGGCCGCACAAAAATCATCGCGGACGTTATTTAATAAATTCCTATTTTATATCGTTGTGCGTTCCAATCAAAAATTGGAGGCAATCTTGACCTATTTTTCGTTCGGCCCAAATTAGGGTAATATTCTGTTCTGAGTCTACTTCATTATTGGTATTGATGACCTGAACTGATTTTGGCCCCATGTACTCCTAATTAATGGTTGAACACAACTTGCATTTATTTCCATTTAAATTGAGGATACTATTTTATCTGATTCTGAAATCCCAATTTTATTCCAGTGCCCTGCTATTTTGGCCCACACCAAACTTACAGCGCCCCCTGACCCTACAAAACACCGGACCCCGAATCGCCCGCCAAATTTTTGTCATTTCATGTGTCTGCGCAAATACCAAATTTAAGGGGGTTAATTTGCAAATTGGCATTTGTGTCAACACCTCATTGTTTAAAACAATGAGGGAGCCTATTAATAATTTAATTTTTATCACCCTCATCCCCACATGAACATTTCTTCATGTCAAATCTGGACCCCTCATTTAAAGGGGGTCAATCACAGCCCTTCATTCACACCCTCTCTCTCCCTATTTAAAATCTTGTACCCTCAAACCCTAATCCCAAGAAACCTAAGTTTTCCCCCACCTCACAAGCCTCCATCCTCTCTCCTATGTTGAAAGACTTCTTCCTTTCCTTCTCCTCTTTTCTTCTTCTCTTTTCTTCTTCTTCTTTTTCTTCCCTTCTTCTTTTTCTTTAATTTTTGAATTCAAGGGGGGGGACACTGTTCATCATCCCCCCCTAACTGTTCAGCCCGGCGGCTCCCCATCAGTCCGGCGCTGCCCCTCCGGTCCGGCGGACTGCACCCCGACCCCTGTGCACGCCGACTGCTCCTCCCACCATCAGCCCGTAACTCCCCATTCCCGGCCGGTGCTGTTCTCCTCCCCGGCGAGCATCCCGACCATTCCCCCTGTGCTTCGGCGACCGAGCCCTTCCCGCGGCGGCCGAGATCTCCCTCCGTCACCGACCCAGCCGAGTCCCCCGCAGCCTCACCGCCGTACCCCCGCTGCAGTCCTCCTCCACCTGTGCAGCCATCTCCGGCAGCAACAAGCCGGCCGAGCACCGCTGCTCGTTCTCCCAACCGAGCCTGCACGCCGGCGGCTGCAACTCCTCCCTCTGCCATTACTCCCTCTCCCTCTCCCTCTGCGTACTCCCTCTCCGGCGTGGTCAGTCCACCGCGACTCCGGCGGCCTACTCCCCTCCCATTGCTCATCACCACCACCATCAACTCCATTCACCACCACCACTTCCATCATCAAACACCCGGCCATTGCTCCGGTGGACTCCCGGCGGCCGCTGCTCCCCGGCGGCCAGCACAGTACTCCGACCCCAACCTCTGTTAACAGTAAGTCTTCTTCTTCTTCTCCCCTCTTTTTCTTTCCTTATATATATATATATATATGTATGTATATATAATTAATTGTATGAAAGTATGTATGTAGGTATTAATGTATATGTATGGTTAAATAATATGTACATGTATGGTTAATTTATGTATAGTATGTATATTATGTATAAATGTATATAATTAGTATATATATATTTGTATATGTAGTAGTATATATTAATTATTGTGTAGATTTATATATATGTATATAACTGCGTAAATACGTATGAGTGTAATTGTGTGTGTATATGTGTACATATATATATATCTATGAATATAGTGTATTTTTTATGTTTGTATATAGTATACATATTTGGTTTATGCACAAACATATATATGTATATATTTAAATCAATTTTTATATATTTTTGGTATATACTTAGTATATATTTGTTATATATATATTGGTATATATGTATACAAACATTTTAGTATATATATGTACAAACGTATTCTGGTGTGTGCGTGTGTTTCATTTAATATATATATGTATTTTGGTATAAAAAAAAATATAATGTTTGGTTTATGTATATATATTTTGTATATATATACTTAGTATATTTTCAAATATGTATAATGAGTATTAGTGTATATACTACTATATATATATTTGTACATACATTTATATACTTTCAATATATATATATGATTGATATATATAAATACGTGTTCTGCTATGTGTATTAAATATGTATTATTTTGGTATATTTCATATAGAATACATGTAATAAATTACGTATTTTGGTGTAAATGTATAAATATATATATTCTTATATTGGGACTTATGTACACTTTTCATAAACAAATAATTTATACTTCCACTATGTACATACAGTTATACCTATTTTGTATACTTTGGAATAACAATATATATATATTATGTTTAAATTATTAACAGTATGTTTAATTGGTATATATATATGGTAGGTATTAATGATTAAAAACAGGTAATGTGTCTATCTACTAGGTGATCCTAGGTGACCAGTAGCATACCCAAAGAAGTTCCGAACTCAGTGTTTTAGACTGTGTTAGCGTAGCTTCTGATGTGGTTTTGCTTGTGTTATATTTTTAGGACTGTTGTTTCCTCCAAACGATACTCTGGGACAGGACATTGACATTACCAGCTAAGGACCCAAGGCGAGTACATTCTCTGATTAGTTTCTAATTTATGATATCTCCTATGTTCACTGTATCTAGTGTAAATATCCATGCTCTTGACACGCTGGTTACACGGATTGGTATACACGGATCTCGTCATGAGATGTTGTTCCTTATTCATGGTGTAGCTTGTACAAGACTTGTTTTCCTTGTTATCTTGTGCATGTACAGACACTGATTCCCGGGGAAATTTGCTACCTTCCTAGGGAATCCCGTGCCATAGCGTACCATGATTGGATCTACTATACTAGTCGGGGGTTGGGGAGTATTTTAGTGTAGATATGTGATCATACCCCACTTTTCATGCATCATAGCTCACCCCACATCTCACGTCGGGTGCGGCCTGACCATCTCCATGCTTCATAGCTGTTACGTGTGATTAGCCTGACCTCTACATGCATCATAGCTAACCAACGGTTAGCCTGACCTTACATGAATCATAGCTAATCACATGTAGCCAGCCTGATCAAGTTCCCAAGCCGATCACATGTTAAAGCTAGTACTCATACACTTAGTCATAGGTTCTTGCTCATGGACATATTGTTTCTTCTCCTGTATTTACTTACAGTATTTCCAGTATTTCTTTTATTTCTCGTATCTATACATGCTTCTGGTATATTTCCATCTAGAATTGCTACATAGTTTATATCATTAATATAGAACTGCTATTCAGAGATGTACTTTGCTCCTTCCTGACTGGAAAATATTTTTTCCAGACTGTGACCTTAGTGGACTTGTTTCTGACACTTGAGGATTGGTTGTTACTGATTGCAGGTATGATTATTTTGTCATTAGACTTGTATTGTATTCTTTTGGTTCTTCAAATTCTTATCGTGCTGTAGTTGTGATTGAGTATGTTGTTCATTTTATAGTGGTATCCGTGTCTCCTTATGGAGTTGGATACTAGTGTGAGATTATTTAGATAGTACTTGACCTAGACAGCGTTCTACCGCCGATGCTGCGGCGTAGGCTGGACGTACCCACGCTCTCGTGCCCTTATACCGGGTGCGGGTCGTGACACATTTTTAGTGGTGGCCCATGCAGGTCAGACTTCGCTAGTTGTGCGATGTCGTAGTAGTGCGACATCATAGTTGTACTACTGCGTACCTGCTATAGAATATAGGATATAGGATACTAGGATGAGAGAGGATACTCAATCACAAATTCTTGAGAGGTTCCTGGGACGACCCTTGAGAATCTCATTATAAATTTTCCAATTTAAATCCTTCCCCCTTGTTCCCGTCTGCTCTCACTTGTTGTTATTTGATCCTTATTGATCAGTTATTAAATTAAAATCTTGGTATCATTGTTGAGTTTGATTCTTGTTGACCAGTTGTTGAATTTAATTCTTGGTATCGTTGTTGAGTTGATTTTATATCGAGATGAATTTTACGGGCTAAAATTTACGGTATCATCTAATGACATATGTTGATGAGGACAGTGAGAAAGGTAAAACGTCTACTTTGGTTATGGACCCTAGAGTTTATCGCAGCCATATTAGCTGTGGTGACGAGAACGTAGGAACCTGACTTGGATGTACATACTATAGTTATGAAACTTAGAGTCTCTCGCAGCCATACCGGTTGGCGTGGCGAAGATTCTAGACGACATGATTATAGAGTTGCATACCTTAGTTACGAAACCTATCGTTTATCGCATCTATGCTTACTGGCGTGGCGAGGATTCTGAGTGTCATGATTTCAGACAGACGTGTATGATTATCAGGTTGTATTTTAAATTGGTTCTTAAAGTATCATCTCAAGACTTATCTATTTATGTTATTCCAGGACTTTGTTCCATCGCTTCTTTTCTTTACTAGCAGTAAAGATACCTTCAGTCCTTAACCCAGTTCTTTTGAGCCTTATTTCTTTAAGGATCCTTGTTAGTGTGATAATTAGTGACTTGCAATTTTGGTTGTGTCTTGTATTAGTTTGACTGAGTGTGACTTGTGAGTTTGTAAGTGTTTCTTAGTTGGACATGTGAGCAGTAGGCTTTAATCTAGAGTTAGCCCTTAACATAGTACCTTGTACCAATGGTTCTAGGATAAGTGTCATTAGAGACTGAGAGTTAAGGAGAGTATAGAGTATCAGTAATAGTTCTCAGAGTTAGTATCAGAGCCAATTACCCGTCCTGGATAATCATGATTATGTAATTGAGTGATCTATGTAAACGATTAAGTATCCAGGAATTGTGTTACGGATGTATGGAGCATGATGTTCAATTTGATGATTGATATCGGAAATGTTAAAGGTAAAGAAATGTATATGCATAAAGGGTTTAATGAGATGTCATAAGTAGAGAAATATCAGGATTAGTAATGAAAGTTGTGAAAAGTATCACAAATTAGTTTAACAAACTGTAAAAGGATTAAGAGATATGCTTATACATCAATCGAAATATAGAACCATATGCCTGCCCATGAGAGTAAAGAAACATGAGTATTATAGAAGGTACAGGTAAACAGGAGTCTAATGAGCTTGATGAGATGATTCATTAATGAAGCTAGTAATATAATACCAAGAGTGCCAATGATTCTATATCAAGGATTATTGAAAATGGTGCTAGTAACAGTAAGCACTCAGTGTGATGATAATTAGATGATATACCAGTTGACATAAATTGAAATCACGAAAGAAAACACAGTTGATGATAACTTTGATCATTGGAGGTAATAGTACAAGTGATTCAGGCAGTACAATTTTAGTACACAATTATAGACACTAGATGCATTGAGTGCACCTTGAGTATCAGAGACCGTGAGCACTGATATATACATTGTGGAGTTATAAATTCAAAGGTGGAAATAAGATTTTAATTTTTAAAATAATAGAGGAGTTGAGATTATGTCATTAAATTTTGAGGATTTCAAATACGAATTCAATAAACATGGTTAAGGCTACACAGATTTTTGGAGTAATGAAATTTTATTTCGATGTTGAGTATCTGATTTTGAGGAAGTATATACATTTTACTTTAAAGTTGTTCGAGAAGTTAAACCTTGACGATTATTTTGAGGATTAACTTTATGGTAGATAAGAGATGAATATTAATATATGAGTAGATGATATACATGTGTAAGGATCTGATGACTTGGGTATGATTGAGATCTCACTGCCAACTGACTTGGGTGTCAATCTAGGGTTGTATTAGAGAGAGCAGTACTTAGTATAGTGTGTTGCAATTGATATGCACTTGAGTGATAAGAATGACTAGTATCAACTATTGCAGTAGGTAAGGAAGCTAGCAGTGAGTATGCTTGTAGTAGAGTGTGGTATCTAAAGAGATAGAGGTATCAAACTTTCCATGCCTCATTTGACCTATAATCGTGTTAGAGGTTCTTGGTATCAGATTTTGGTATTAATAGACAGGTGTGTGCGATATGGATGTATGCATGGATCTTGTGGATTTATGATTAGTTGATATGGGTACCAGTGTACAGGAATAAGAATTAGTTAGTGAATGTGCTAGAGTTAAGTGTTTGTTAGAGATAGGAGACACCGCAAGAAATATGTTAGCAGGTTCTTTATCATGTTGTTTTGTCTTCTGATTGATTGATTCCCTAGTACCGTGGTTGTATTCGTGATTTCTTGTTAGAGTGTAGTTGGTAGTACACCATGACAAAAGATATCATATTCCCCTTAGGTTGCATGTTGTATGATTGTAGGGAAGATTTTTCTTGAACCATGATTATTAGGGTTGACCTTGACGAAGATCTACGAAGGAGTTATGACTTGACAAGAGAGACAAGATGATTAAAATTCGAGGAAACACCAATTTAAATAGAGGGATAAGAATTTAACATGGCAGGATTTATGATGTATAAATTCCAGGAAGATTATGACATGCTTAAATTGGTTATTAAATTTGGGAAATTTTGGGAGATTATCAACATACTTATTTGATTGCAAGTTATGAACTTTCAAAATGTTATACTTTGATTTGGAGAATCCTTAAGTATCGCATTGTAAAGTATTGGAGGGAAGAGAAAACCGAGAAATAAAAAAAAATTTGGTGGACTAATGTTAAATTCAAACTTTTTGAACGAGATTACATTTTTGCATTGATTCAAATCAAGTTAGAGGAGTGGGTATTAAATTCCGAGTATTGAATTATTAAGTAAAAACTTTCAGGAAATTTTTGATAAAAATGGACTTTGATTCTATTTCGAGGATTTTTCAGGAATACAAATAATACAGAATTTTTGAAAATTGTGAAAAGACATCGTGGATTATTACCTGATTTCGTGGATGATGAATTTAAATTTTGAGGGAAATAATAATGTGTATGATTAAATGCTACTACGAGTATTTTAAATTTCGAGGACGAAATTCTTTTAAGGTGGGTAGACTTGTCACTACCACGTTCCGAAAACAGGGGTATTTTCGACTTTTTACAATATTTAATATTATTGTAGTTATAATTAATTAATTGCATGATAGTATATTTAATTAAATAACTGTGTGATGTGTACTTTAATATATTATATTATAGACAGTGTTCATTTGTGTTTGTGATGGTAGACTTGACCTAGAAGCCAGTAGATGAGCACCTGTCGGAATTATGGAATTTTGAGGTTAATTGTTTTATTTTAGAATTAATTTATTGGAGGTGTAATTAATTACTGTATTTTATTTAATTATTGCGCATTGCCTTTGCTTCGATATTTGGAGCGCTATCCTCACTTTTGTCTTCCAACAAATTTTACAATCTTGCCCTAGACATGCCCGCCTTCCATTCTGCTATTTTTGCAGTTCGTAATTTTGCTCCCTGTGCATTATTTCTGGCCGCACAAAAATCGTCGCGGACGTTATTTAATAAATTCCTATTTTGTATCGTTGTGCGTTCCAATCAAAAATTGGAGGCAATCTTGACCTATTTTTCGTGCGGCCCAAATTAGGGTAATATTCTGTTCTGAGTCTACTTCATTATTGGTATTGATGACCTGAACTGATTTTGGCCCCATGTACTCCTAATTAATGGTTGAACACAACTTGCATTTATTTTTATTTAAATTGAGGATACTATTTTATCTGATTCTGAAATCCCAATTTTATTCCAGTGCCCTGCTATTTTGGCCCACACCAAACTTACAGCGCCCCCTGACCCTACAAAACACCGGACCCCGAATCGCCCGCCAAATTTTTGTCATTTCATGTGTCTGCGCAAATACCAAATTTAAGGGGGTTAATTTGCAAATTGGCATTTGTGTCAACACCTCATTGTTTAAAACAATGAGGGAGCCTATTAATAATTTAATTTTTATCACCCTCATCCCCACATGAACATTTCTTCATGTCAAATCTGGACCCCTCATTTAAAGGGGGTCAATCACAGCCCTTCATTCACACCCTCTCTCTCCCTATTTAAAATCTTGTACCCTCAAACCCTAATCCCAAGAAACCTAAGTTTTCCCCCACCTCACAAGCCTCCATCCTCTCTCCTACGTTGAAAAACTTCTTCCTTTCTTTCTCCTCTTTCCTTCTTCTCTTTTCTTCTTCTTCTTTTTCTTCCCTTCTTCTTTTTCTTTAATTTTTGAATTCAAGGGGGGGGGACACTGTTCATCATCCCCCCCTAACTGTTCAGCCCGGCGGCTCCCCATCAGTCCGGCGCTGCCCCTCCGGTCCGGCGGACTGCACCCCGACCCCTGTGCACGCCGACTGCTCCTCCCACCATCAGCCCGCAACTCCCCATTCCCGGCCGGTGCTGTTCTCCTCCCCGGCGAGCATCCCGACCATTCCCCCTGTGCTTCGGCGACCGAGCCCTTCCCGCGGTGGCCGAGATCTCCCTCCGTCACCGACCCAGCCGAGTCCCCCGCAGCCTCACCGCCGTACCCCCGCTGCAGTCCTCCTCCACCTGTGCAGCCATCTCCGGCAGCAACAAGCCGGCCGAGCACCGCTGCTCGTTCTCCCAACCGAGCCTGCACGCCGGCGGCTGCAACTCCTCCCTCTGCCATTACTCCCTCTCCCTCTCCCTCTGCGTACTCCCTCTCCGGCGTGGTCAGTCCACCGCAACTCCGGCGGCCTACTCCCCTCCCATTGCTCATCACCACCACCATCAACTCCATTCACCACCACCACTTCCATCATCAAACACCCGGCCATTGCTCCGGTGGACTCCCGGCGGCCGCTGCTCCCCGGCGGCCAGCACAGTACTCCGACCCCAACCTCTGTTAACAGTAAGTCTTCTTCTTCTTCTCCCCTCTTTTTCTTTCCTTATATATATATATATGTATGTATATATAATTAATTGTATGAAAGTATGTATGTAGGTATTAATGTATATGTATGGTTAAATAATATGTACATGTATGGTTAATTTATGTATAGTATGTATATTATGTATAAATGTATATAATTAGTATATATATATTTGTATATGTAGTAGTATATATTAATTATTGTGTAGATTTATATATATGTATATAACTGCGTAAATACGTATGAGTGTAATTGTGTGTGTATATGTGTACATATATATATATCTATGAATATAGTGTATTTTCTATGTTTGTATATAGTATACATATTTGGTTTATGCACAAACATATATATGTATATATTTAAATCAATTTTTATATATTTTTGGTATATACTTAGTATATATTTGTTATATATATATTGGTATATATGTATACAAACATTTTAGTATATATATGTACAAACGTATTCTGGTGTGTGCGTGTGTTTCATTTAATATATATATGTATTTTGGTATAAAAAAAAATATATAATGTTTGGTTTATGTATATATATTTTGTATATATATACTTAGTATATTTTCAAATATGTATAATGAGTATTAGTGTATGTACTACTATATATATATTTGTACATACATTTATATACTTTCAATATATATATATGATTGATATATATAAATACGTGTTCTGCTATGTGTATTAAATATGTATTATTTTGGTATATTTCATATAGAATACATGTAATAAATTACGTATTTTGGTGTAAATGTATAAATATATATATTCTTATATTGGGACTTATGTACACTTTTCATAAACAAATAATTTATACTTCCACTATGTACATACAGTTATACCTATTTTATATACTTTGGAATAACAATATATATGTATTATGTTTAAATTATTAACAGTATGTTTAATTGGTATATATATATGGTAGGTATTAATGATTAAAAACAGGTAATGTGTCTATCTACTAGGTGATCCTAGGTGACCAGTAGCATACCCAAAGAAGTTCCGAACTCAGTGTTTTAGACTGTGTTAGCGTAGCTTCTGATGTGGTTTTGCTTGTGTTATATTTTTAGGACTGTTGTTTCCTCCAGACGATACTCTGGGACAGGACATTGACATTACCAGCTAAGGACCCAAGGCGAGTACATTCTCTGATTAGTTTCTAATTTATGATATCTCCTATGTTTACTGTATCTAGTGTAAATATCCATGCTCTTGACACGCTGGTTACACGGATTGGTATACACGGATCTCGTCATGAGATGTTGTTCCTTATTCATGGTGTAGCTTGTACAAGACTTGTTTTCCTTGTTATCTTGTGCATGTACAGACACTGATTCCCGGGGAGATTTGCTACCTTCCTAGGGAATCCCGTGCCATAGCGTACCATGATTGGATCTACTATACCAGTCGGGGGTTGGGGAGTATTTTAGTGTAGATATGTGATCATACCCCACTTTTCATGCATCATAGCTCACCCCACATCTCACGTCGGGTGCGGCCTGACCATCTCCATGCTTCATAGCTGTTACGTGTGATTAGCCTGACCTCTACATGCATCATAGCTAACCAACGGTTAGCCTGACCTTACATGAATCATAGCTAATCACATGTAGCCAGCCTGATCAAGTTCCCAAGCCGATCACATGTTAAAGCTAGTACTCATACACTTAGTCATAGGTTCTTGCTCATGGACATATTGTTTCTTCTCCTGCATTTACTTACAGTATTTGCAGTATTTCTTTTATTTCTCGTATCTATACATGCTTCTGGTATATTTCCATCTAGAACTGCTACATAGTTTATATCATTAATATAGAACTGCTATTCAGAGATGTACTTTGCTCCTTCCTGACTGAAAAATATTTTTTCCAGACTGTGACCTTAGTGGACTTGTTTCTGACACTTGAGGATTGGTTGTTACTGATTGCAGGTATGATTATTTTATCATTAGACTTGTATTGTATTCTTTTGGTTCTTCAAATTCTTATCGTGCTGTAGTTGTGATTGAGTATGTTGTTCATTTTATAGTGGTATCCGTGTCTCCTTATGGAGTTGGATACTAGTGTGAGATTATTTAGATAGTACTTGACCTAGACAGCGTTCTACCGCCGATGCTGTGGCGTAGGCTGGACGTACCCACGCTCTCGTGCCCTTATACCGGGTGCGGGTCGTGACAATTTTATTCTTTATCATATTCGTGCTCGTTTTTATCTTAGATCTGTGATTGAGTATATTGATATTGTTGGTGGTTCATTATATTGCTAGATAGATTACTCGGACAGTGTTCTACCGCCGATTCTACGGCGTAGGCTGGGCGTTGTTCCCGACTTGCATCCCTATATCGGGTGTAGGTCATGACACATTTTTAGTGGGGGCCCATGCAGGTCAGGCTTCGCAAGTTATGCGATATCGTGGTAGTACGATGACTTAGTTGTACTACTGCAAGCCTATGTCAGGATATAGGATATAAGCTATAGGCTGAGAATACTCAATCACATCTAGGGAAAAAAATTGATTCGTTCAACTATTCTCCTTTGATATTTATACTTGATCCTTAAACTGTCATTTCCTTGAGTGTCTTACATCATGTGCCATATTGATTCTTTCTTTCGCTTTATCTCAGGATGCCGCCTAAGACTAGATCGCATCAGGGGAGAGCAGCTTCTGAGAGGTCTGCGACGTCCCGAGGGCCTGCACCAGTCACTTCTCCGGTGATTGGAGTGTCAGCTGCTTTCGGAGGTCCACCACCTACTCAGAGGACTGTGCCAGCTGTATCTGAGGGACTTCCACCCCCACCTCCTGTGCCAGCAGGGGCAACACAGATGTTTAAACTGTTTCGTGAGATGCTCGAGGCACAGAGGGCTCAGTCTGAGGCACATAAGAAGCAGACCGACGTCTTGCGGTAGGGCATCGAGAGTGCTCATCAGTTTGCTCGTACCGTAGTAGAGAGAGGAGTTCCGGTCCAACAGCAGGTCGCTCCTCAGGTTGCTCAGCTTTAGCCAGGCAACATTCAGGACTTCAAGAAGCTAGAACCTAGTGTCTTCAAGGGGACGGAGGGCATCGTCTATGCTGATGATTGGCTCGAGGACATTGAGCGTCTTATGAGGGTATCCCATCTTTCTGAGGATCTAAAGGTTGAGGCGGTAGGACTTCAACTGTTCAACGTCGGCCACACTTGGTTCAGGAATGAGCCGATTCTTGTTGACGCGGGACAGTCTTGGGAGGTATTCAAGGACCTCTTTAAGAAGAAGTTTTTCGCTCGGGCAGACAGGCTAGACTTGGGGAGGCAGTTTGAGAGCCTCATTCAGGAGAGCATATTTGTGGAGGAGTACTTTGCGGAGTTCGGCAGTTTGAGCCAATTTACAGAGTATTTGGTGAGAGAGCCAGAGGTTCGGGCTATTTGTTTCCGTAAGAGTCTAAACTGGGAAGTAAAGATCTTTATTCCGTCTTTTTATAAGACATACTCGGAGATACTTGCGAAGGCACGCAAGGTTGAGCGGGAGTTGGGTTTGAAGCCCAAGAGAGACCGTGATTTTTTTCTGGGGGCAAACAACAGTGCAGTATCTGCCAAATGTCTTTATTTATAGTCCAAGCTTTTTTAGCAGCCACAGCAACACCAGACTCCAGCTAGGGTATCGTTTCACCAAGCACCACAGTAGCAGAGACAGTTACAACAATCTTTCTGCCACTTCTGCAAGATTCTGGCCACATCTGGGAAGTTTGCAGGAAGAGGTTGGGAGTTTGTTTGTATTGTGGTACTGAAGGGCATCAGCTGAGGGAGTGTCCTTCCAATCCTAGTCGTGCGGTTCAGGGAGCAGCTTCAGCTCCGAGGGCACAGGCGAGACCATCTGCAGTATAGTCGAGGGGACCGCTTCCGACACAGCAGCAGCGTTATGTCCAGCATCAGCAGCAGGGAGGTGCATATAAGGGACGAGCATTTGTTTTGACCGTCGAGGAGGATGAGCCTACCGGAGATGTTATTGCAGGTTCTATTCTTCTTATTTGTGCGATGATCATGTGTATATAAGCTTGAAGGTTGCGAGCACAAATAAGAAGAACCGAGTGATCAAGCTCATATACACATGATCATCTGCGACTTTAATAAAGGTATCGATAGCAGCATCTCCCTCTAGATAGAATTTCTGACTGTAATACATTGTCCATGCAAGAGCTATCGTAGCTAGCTTAAAGGCCTTAAAGCTCTTAGGGTGGAAGGCATGGAGGTTCCTGTCTGGTGGGGCATAGTTGAGAAGGAATCAATGGGGAAATACAACTAGGGAATCAATAGGGAAATTTTGAATCTATGTGTTGTTTCCATAATTTTGTATGATGTAGAACAGAAACATCCATCTTATTTTCAATTTCCAAACCTAATATGTTTTGTTAATTTCTTCTATCATATTCATCAAGGCTGTAGAAATACTCCCCTTGTAACTATAACCCAGTTTTTGCTTTCCTTGGTTACTTAGCAATAGTGAATATTTACAGTGAACTTGAAAAAAGTAGTGTCTATGTTTGAAAATGTAAGTTATTGATGATGTATGAAATGATTTGTTTAAATGGAATGGTATAATATTTGAAATATGTTCAGGCCAATTTAGTTTCTCTTTTTTCTTTGTACAGATGAAATAATGTCTACGTGTTAGTTGAAACATGATTAGAGAACATTGAACCTTCCTTCCAAAAGAAGAATTTGATCATAGTACCTCTAAATCTTGTCAAAATATATCTGACTTCTCGAGAAAGAACATAAAATTCATGACAAAATGCATCACTTCTCCATGAAAGAACATGAATATCATACATCATAATTCTATTTCTAATAAAAAAAATAAAAAACTAGAAATGAAATATCAAATCTGGTAATAATATGTCAGGATTCTGATAAAAAACTGAAATATATTCATAATACATCAAATCCTCACAGTATATCAAAATCTACATCAAATTCTTGATCATAATACACTAAACTGGTCATAATTAATACTTAAAATTGGTCATTCCACAAAAAAAACTGATTATAAAATAGGAACAAAAAAAGATATGATCAAAGAACATTCAAAAAATTCAATTCATCAGATAGGCAGGCAATGCTTCATGAATCAAATCAGCTCCATTTATATCTTGATCTTCATCAATCAAACCAGCTCCATTTATATCTTATTTACCATCACCTGCATTACAAAAGAAATTGGTTGTGAATTTCATGATATAGGTAACACAAATTAAATTCATTAAACCTAAGCAATAAGCATACCTGAATTGCATGCTCTACTGGCCATAATCCTCATCCTACCCTAACTCGGTTATCCCATCATCAACTCATGCCATTATATCAATCATAAGAAAATGATAAAAGTAACAAGAAATACTTGAAAAAATACATCAAGCGATAAAAATGGCATACTTGGCTTGGTGTTGTGAGACTTCATTCTAGGAAACTTCGAGCAATTACTTCTATCATTGTCGTTTCCTTTACATCGTTTATGAATTCTTTCTTTCTTCGTTTCAGTTCCCAACTCTAACCTACCCTTATTTCTTGGTTCTTTCTCGCTTCCTTGGATAGTCCTCTTCCTGCCTTTTGATTGTGAAATGTGTGGATCTAATAATAGTCCTTCAACCCTACTAATACAAGTTTCAGCTATAGATCCTCCCTTAGTACTCAATGTATCATTCCCTTCTTCTTATAGTAAGACCTCATTTGCCTCTTCATATATCATATCCAGGTATTTTGATACTATTTTATACGCTGAATCTAATCCACCCATCATGTAAGGCAATTATGTTGATCTTAAACATAAATCACTTACTCTTGTAGCTTGGAAACCAACATGACTATCTTGCATAGGCAAACCATCAGGAGCAAACGCTTTTGCTCGGTTTGCATCTTTCTTCCATCTCGTCATAATGAAATAGGACGGAATATCACCATACTTAAGTCGGTCAAATACCTTAATCAGGTGCCTACACGGTATTCCAAAAAATTCAAATAATTGGCATACACATGAACCCTCCTTATACTCAAATTGAAAGTAACTACCCAATCTTCATTTTGTTTGAACCTTATATCTCACTACATATGTATGTACATCTACTCCAAGTTGACACACATCATTCTATTCTTTAGAAACATCTCAAACATGTTCCTTGTGTATGTATTCGTCGCATATTCCAAAATCAAATCATTGGTATTCAAAATTCGATTCTTGTATATCGAAGTGAAGTCTTCTTGGCGTTTGACACATATATTGATTCCCTTGCTTGGTCATACCTTCTAAAGAATTCTTTCAAAATTGTCTTCGAATCCATTAAAGAAAGAATTGATACTTTCGCTTCTTTGTGTTGTATTCATCCCCGCAAAAAAACGTATTCCAATAATATATAGGTATCCGTGATTTTTGAATTTTACACAATCCGTTCAACCATTCATTGTCTTCTAAAGCATACTCTCTCATTAGAAATCCCCATTGCTCTTCGAATTCTTCAATTGTACATGCATAACATTTACATCTCTTAATTGTTATTTTAAAATTTGATTTTTTGGAAGAAAAAAAAACTTGTGACCACTTTTTACCAAATTTCTTCTTGATATGCCAAAGACACAATCGATGGGGTATTTGAGGAAAAACCTTTGAAATTGCCGACCTCATAGCCAAATCTTGGTCAATGATGATGGATATGGGTGCCTTCCCTCATGTAGCTTTAAGCCAAGTCTCAAACAACCACACAAAAGTATCTTCAACTTCATTTTCCAAAAGGGCACAACCAAAGAGAATCGACTGTCGAAGATGGTTCCATCCCGTGAATGGAGCAAAAGGCATAGAGTATCTATTACTCCTATAAGTCGTGTCACATGTCATAGTGTCTCCAAATTGACTATAGGCTATACGAGAATGTGCATCCACCCAAAAAAAAAATTGATGCTCTACTCTCACTATTACACTGAATGGCATAGAAAAAATGGGGGTTTTCAGTTGCCATCTTCTTGAAATAATCTTTCACGCCTTCAGCATCCCCTTTATCATAGTATGTTGTCTGCCTTATTGTCCTTGCATGATTCCAAAAATCCCTTTTCACATTTGAACTACCTCCAAAAAGTGATAGGATCTTACTAAGTTGAATGTTTTCTCGGCTGAAACTTTCTGTCAATGATTTTGCTGTGGTAGGCAATTGTCTTTGCAATTTCATTGAAAAAAATTTACTTGGTGTCACCAATGCATGATTGTGTTCATCTTCTAAGAAGCGTACCTTCGATATTTCTATTTATTTGATCCATCTGATACACATTCTTGCATTACATCCTAATTTTATAGTCGACGTTCTTCTTTTTTGCTTACCAATATCAATGTCTGAAGACTTCTTCTTCTTCTTCTCTTTATACATTCCTTCACAAACACAACTGAATATTACACACGTTACATCTGATCGAGCTAAATTTTTATATGTTGACCTTTTTTCATGTTGAACCCCTTGCTTCCTCCATAATCTTGATAACAACTTCCTGCTTCTTCAATAGATTTAAATATCATCCCCATATGAAGCTATTTTTTATTTGTATCTATTTTTGGTGTCGATATCACTTTTTCTTCTTTGTCTTCTTCTCCTTATGTAACATCCTCAATATTATCACCAATACTACCCACAAATGTCATTCTAGAAAAATACCATATACACAATTTAGTTCAGTTTAAGAAAAAGTCCAGCAAAAAGAAAAAAAATAGTATATGGAGACTCTAATAAGAACTGAAATGGGAGAAACTAAAATGAGTAAATATTAACCATCCATGACCATAACTAAACCCCATTGAGTAGAAAAAAACAATAATAAGATAGACTCTTAAAGATAACTTGATAACAAACTACATTAAAACAGAAACTTAGGGTTTATGGAGATATTTACCTGTGTTTATGGAGCTTGAAGGAACATTAATGGTGGTTGAAGATGAAGCTTCGATTTAGATTAAATTTGACCTCTTTTTATTTCTTTCTCTTTTCTTTTTTTTGAGTTTGGTTAGAGAGATAGAGAGAGAGATTGAGAATGAGAACGAGGAAGAAATGAAGGGGGTTTGAAAATGGGTTAGTGGGTCATCTTTGACCTGAATACGAGTCTATTTTGGGCTGAATATTTGATCTAATCTCGATTGCTCATCTAGATTCTACAAATGGTCTAGATCGTGCGTTTGAGTTGTGTTTAACTTTGCTACGTCTGCTGAACCCCTAGCCTATATAAGATAGAGGGGCCAAGCACGCCTAGCCTATGTAGTAGGAGTAGGAGGCATCCCCTAATTGTCTTGGGTTTGAGGTATGGGAGAAGCATATTTAATTTCCTTGTGGGGTGGGAGAATTAATGTGAGGGCATGCGATGAAAGTGTAGGTGCTGGTCTAGGTGCGGGTGCGGGTGTAAGAGAGGTGCAGGTGCGGTACAGATGTAGATGCATGTGCGGTGTAGGTGTAAGTGCAGGTACGGTGTAGGTGAGGGATGTGGCCATCAGGTCAAGTTTGTAGGCCATCGATCTGGAGTATATAATACAATTACCTTCTTATATATATATATATATATATATATATATATATATATATATATATATATATATATATATATATATATATAAACATACACACACACACATATTACGTCTTGTGTTGATTGGAAAATTCTCCCATTCTCGCCCGAAGATTGAAGCCATCAGGAAAGCTTTTGCTATAATTGGGTTCGCGGGTTCTGTTTCTATAGGAGTTATTGACACTAAACACTTCCTTGTTCATCTGAGCCTGGAGATGGACTACCTAAGGCTGAGGGCCAAAGAGACCTAGTTTATCGCCCGTGCGCCGATACGGGTTTTCAAATGGACCCAGGACTTTGACCCTCATGTAGAGACTCCTCTCGCCCCAGTATAGGTTTCCTTCCCAGGTTTCCCTCATTATCTATTTGCCAAATCTGCCATCTTTATCGCTGCTCAATGTATTGGTAATCCTCTCATGTTAGATAAAGCAACCGAAGAGTTTATTCGACCAAGTCGGGCAGATGTCTATGTGCAGCTGGATGTGAGTAAACCACCTTCGTCCAAAATCAGAGTGGTCCTACCATAAAGGAGAAGTTCTGAAAATAAGTTGATTACAGGTATTATCTGACATATTATGACTTCTGCTTCCATCAAGGACACACATCGACCGATTGCAAGATGCTACATAAATAAAACAAAGGGACTTTTGCTTTATTGAAAGGAAAACCAAAGTTATCGGGGGAGAATGTGGTAGCATCCCCTCATTATGTTTGTGATCCTTTATAGGAGAATGTAGCTACACTGGTAGAGGAGCGCATTCGAGTCAGCGCAGATGCCCTTCTCTCGATTTAAAGGTGACACATTCAGCCGGATGTCAACCAGGGTGGGCATGCGGCCAAGTCCCCCTCAGATACTTCTGGCTGCAAGATGCTGGACCAATTGATTGGTGTTGAGTGTCATCCTTAGCAGAGGTGAGAAAATATTGCAATGACAATAATCCCGTAAGATAAATCAGGAAACCCAAGCAACTGCTGGGTAGCCAATAGATTCCCATTCTGCAGATGGTGAGGAACCCTCCCATGAAGGGGCCCAACTTCAGATGGTAAATTCTTTTGGTGTGCTAGCAGAATTGGAGGATGTTAATTATCTTCACCCCGAGAAAGAGATTCAGAATGAGGAGCAGGTTTGTGATGATTCAACAGAACTCATTCTGCCACTTGTACCGCATAGGGCCAAGCGAAAGGAAAAACAAAGAAAGTTGTCCAAAGACACACCCATGACCCTTCGTTCTATAGTGAAGTTCACATCCACGTCACACCCTAATCCTCATGATTAGAATTATCATATAAAATATGCGCGGTATGGCAAATAAGCCAATACTTAGGAGAATAAAACTTCTTTATAAGATTAACAAAGTTTAGACATCGTATTGTGATTCATGTGTCTTAATATGATGTCATAATTAAGATTCATTGTACTAGTTGGGGTGGGGGAGTACTAAGTAGATATATGATTAACCATTTTAGATATTTTAGACATTGTGGATAGTCGATCATATATATGATTGAGTCATACTATTATAGACATTGTAGATAGACAATCATACATTACCCGTATGATTGAGCTGTACTATTGTAGACATTGTTTAGTAGCATTGTTGTTGATCACATATTGAAAGTAGTACTTCAAACAAGTAGTTAGTATAGTCTCTCTTATTATATTTTATTACTTGCAGCCTTATGCCATATTTGTACCTGTCTAATCATTTCTCATTACTTGCCACATTCTGACATTACTTTACATATCTCATCATGTATTTCATTACTATTTCTTGTTTTATAGTTTCTACCATATATTTGAACTACTTTTAGTGTTTGTACTCGTTCCATCCTGATTGGAGAATATTTTTTAGGAGTTATTGTGCCACATGTTCCTGGACTCAGAGGGATGCCTAGTCAAGATTGCTCATGTACTGTGAACCATGAGGTGGCCTCTGTAGAGATCTAGGCTAGTACTCCTTATTCAGTATCATGCTCTAGCTTCATTTTTATTATTTAGACTTTTGGTTTATCTTCCTTTTGCATATCTTCTTTATTATACTGTGATTGAGTTATGATGATACTAGTTATACTTCTATAGTTATGATAAATTTCTTATGGTCTAGACAACGTTCTACCATCGATGATGCAGCGTAGGTTGGACGTATCCACATACTCGTGCCGAGCTTGCGGGTGCGGGTATATGAGTAAGGGATATGTAACCATCTATTTGAACAAGCATAGCTACAAATCTATATTTCAAGCATACAGTTTATTTTTTTAATCTTATCTTGTTATTGTGGTATCATTTAACATAGGGATATGCAACTTGAGTGGACTAGAGATCTTTTTATTAAGGCATGAAAAAAAATAATTCATCGAAGGGCTGAAGCCACTCACCGAATGAATTAACTCGAGAGAAGGGGAAGCCTCACGTAACGATCACAGCTGGTCTATACGTTCTGAAATTATACCAGCACTTGGTTAACATCCTTTGATCTCTTTCTCTCACAATTTCGAAATGAATGCGTAAGCAAGAAAAGCGAACTATGAAAACCAAATCATCAAAAGCAACATGAAAACATATTCAACAAAATCAAGCAGTGAAAACATCCAACAAAAACTATTAGACTCATTTCAATAGAAGTCGATCTATGAGTCGGAAAGGATCATTACATTTTGTCCGTGCTCGATTGGATCGTAAGGTTTTTCCGATACTCAGTTTTCAACTGAGTCAACAAGCAGCAGGTATTATATAGTGGACCGCTAGAAGCGGGGCACTACGATCACCGAGGGGTTGGAGATTCTAGTTCTAGGAAGGTGATCAAGTCTAAGAGGACTTAAAAAACCAATACAGAGTTACAACCCAACAACTCATGAAACACTGGTCTTCATTCTCCATCCACGTCAAAGTCCTCTCCAACTTTTCAATAAGGTGATCGTAGTTTCAGGTTCTTTGCTTTTCGAGCAGCTCATAGCTTTGTCTTAGTTTGTGGTTGGTTGATCATGTAATCCTAAAAATAGTTTTCTTGGATATGAGGCAATAAAACTCTTTGGTGTGATCTGGCCTGGTCGACCCAATCATGATAATGAAGGATGGGACCTTTTCTCGAAAAACGACATTCCAGAGGCATCTTCCATTCATTTTTATTTGGGTTTTTCCGCACCATATTTAGATCTGCCTCTTCTTCGATATATATATATATATATATATATATATATATATATATATATATATATATATATATATATATATATATATCCCCGATTTTTTGTATCCCTATGTTTACAACCGTTGGATTTTGTTTAAGTCATCTAATCCTAACCGTTGATTTGGATCCACATCAGCAATTTTTTGCATCCCTAAGAATCCCCATATTATCAACTATTGGATCTTGTTAAAGTTATCTAATCTTAACCGTTGATTTGAAAACTTTAAATCAACGGTTAAGATTATATGACTTAAACAAGATCCAACGGTTGTAAATATGGAAATTCTTGGGGATGCAAAATAGAGGGGGATGTGGATCCCTCATATATATATATATATATATGAATGCACTAAAACTAGCCGGGTGGTTCCATATTGTTATTTCCGAGGCTTAATCAAAGATGGAAGAACGTGTGGTCAAGATTAGAGGTTCACACAAAAGTTTTCACTCTGACTATTCTTGATTTTCACGAAGAACTATATAATGATTCTGATTACAAATTGTTCTCAAGATTACAAAGGAATCAAAAAAATAAACTTTACGTTCTTTCTTGCACTCGCAGTTGCAGACGGACAGAACAGAATTACAACTAGCAGAAGAGAGAAGAAGGAAATATGCTTACTGGGGTGATGAAGATCACCGTTGCTCAAAGCAAGATTCGTCCCCACACGATCTTCTTTCACGAACCAGCAAGTTTATATAAAACTTCTGGAACGCTCGTTGTCACCTCTTTTTCGGACTCGCACAAACTTCCTGGACTCTAATGGCGGTGGCAGCAGCAACTCTCTTCGTCTCCTGATTTTTGAAGTAAGTTCTTATAGAGGCGCGAAGAGAGTATTTATAGAGAGAGGGTGGAAACCTTAGTCGTGCATAAGTTACGAAAAGATAGTAACAAATTAATTGCTAATTCCTAAAAGCTAGGAATAAATTAATTTTAAATCCCATAAAAAATGGATCTGAATAACTGTCCATATCTTTCCATAAACGTTCAAATATATCTGAAAGCAGTGGCCACGTAAGCAACCTCACATGAGGCCGCTCATGCAACAGCAGCCCATACGACAGCACATGTAGCCACCCATGCGGCCAGCTCATGCGGCCGCGTATGCTGTCAGCCCATGCGGTCGTACATGCCGCCAGCCCATGAGGCCACGCATACGGCTCGCACATATCCTAGCGCATGAGCGCATCAAATGCGCACAAACGTCATGCGATAATGCTGACGTGCTAGGTGCAAAGTGCGCCAACAAAGTGCCACTTTGCGCCCTTGTGCCCGAGTCACTAAGCCCCTTTGGGGCTTAGCTCCTATGAAAATAATTCCAAGAGCATGATTAAAAGCATAAATGCTTTCATGAGGAGTTAATCATTTTTCTTCTAGAAAAATACCCCTACATGGCACCCATGTCCCCCACTACACTCCATCTGCACACCTCAACTCATACAAAGTATTATATTGAGATACACACTTGGTGGTGTAGACAATGTGAGACTATCTTTACTAGTCCAAAGAAAATAACACCAATAATCTCTCGTATATCTCAATATATATGGGTTTAGCGTTCTCCACAGTAACTGCCCATCATGCATTAGGATAGATGCCGCTTCGACTTGAATCTTTTCGCATGGGTCAAATAGCAATATGATAAAAGAATGACCTATGCCTTGAATTATGTACCATAGTTGCAATTCTTTTCCACTCACACAATGATATCAGATGTGCTTCTGGTTGTACATTGAAGGCTATGTGCACACCTGATTTCGGTGTATGTATTTTGGTTGTCTACAAGTTCTCCCTCAAAAGACATGTATCTCTTTCCATACACTATATGTGAGTTCTTTTATAGAGTTCTTGACATGAAGACTTGTGCTTTCTTGCGGTGCTATGCCACTATGACATGGCCTAAAGTCGAGGTTCACTCCCTCATGTGGTGTTATCCACTGTAGCATGAGGTCTCAGCCTCTTTGTAGTGCCAAACTACCCAGCATGAAGCCTTGCGTTTTCTTGCGGTGTTATACCACTGTGACATGGCTTTCTGCCGAGGACTTACATTTTTACCTATGTGGTGTCACACCACTGTAACATGAGCATCGACCTCTTTGTAGTGGTGCCTACCACTCTTAATTCTATAGCATTAGGCTACCTGCCTATGTACGGTACTACGCTGCTATGACATGACTTAATGCCGAGGATTTACATCTTTTACCTCTGTGTCACGCCACTGTAGCATGGGATACAAGCCCCTTGTAGTGCTGAAACTACGTACTTTCTATAATACACACCGGATATTCACTATGTCCGAGAACTCATTAAGGCGTCAAAGCCATCCTCCCATAGAAAATGTTATGTTCAAGAACAAATAGAAGACCACAGTAGTTCCGGGTACGTATCCCACAATTTTTCTGAGGACAACCCACTATAACTGATAATCTCCCAGTCAATGGTCCTTCTTTGAACCAAAAGCTAGATGCCTAGTAGATTTATCTTTGAACTAATAGCATAAAATTTTATGGTAGAATTACAAAGACCTAATATCATAATATCTACAAGCCTATTTTTCTTGTTGTGTCCTCGACCAGATGACACTTGAGACCCTTAGTGAACAGATACGCCAGATTTTTCTGGCTCCGAACATCAATCACGATAATGACTCCAGTCTTTATCAGATCTTAACCACACAGTCCTCTTCTTATCATTGAAGAGATCATTTGATGCCACTTCTGTAGTCGCCTGGTTGTAGTAGTATATTGGTACCATTAAAATTTGTGCACCAACCATTAAAAGATCATATATGAGCTCCCAAAGCCATACTGCTTTATCTGCTGCAGCCGCTAGTGCATAAAACTCAGATTCTATCGAGGAATGAGATAACATAGTCTACTTCTTCAACTTCTACGATATAGCAGCTCCACCCATGGAAAAGATGTACCCTCATGTGGACCTTTCTCTCTCTACTTTTAAACACTAGCTTGCATCACTGAAGCCTTCCACTACTGTCAGATACCCGCTGTAGTGCAGTGTATACTTATGAGTCCTCCTGAGATATCTCATCACTTTCTTCACAGCCTTCCAGTATTCCACACCTGGGTTGCTCATGAATCGACTCAGCATCCCCACGACGAAAGCAATGTCAGGCCTTGTGGCAGTTATTGCATATATTAAACTCCCGATGATGCTTGAATACTCCACCTGCCTGACACTTTTCCTAGGATTTGGCTTCAGCTTCTTATCACACTTATATGGAGTATCGATCCCTGGAAGATCCTGATGTCCATAGCGTGTGAGTATCTTCTCAATATAATGAGACTGTGATAGTACCACTCCAGTGTCTGTCCGGATAATCTTTATCCCGAAGATAACATCTGCTTCCCCTAAGTCCTTCATACTGAACTTAGATGAGAGAAACTTATTTGTCTCAGTGACATGTTCTAGATCCATACCTAGGATCAGCATATCGTCCACATACAGACAAATGATGACTCCTCTCCCATCAGTGAACTTTGTGTAAACATACTTGTCCATTTTACTGACCCTATATACGCTTAACCTTATGACTTTGTCAAACTTCGTATGCCACATCTTGGGAGCTTGCTTCAGACTGTATAGTGATTTCACCAACTTGCATACTTTGTCTTCAAGTCCTTTGACGACAAATCCTTCTGGTTGTTGCATGTAAATCTCTTCGGTCAACTATCCATTCAGAAATGCTATTTTAACACCCATCTGATGAATAACTAGCTTATGAATTGTACTCATAGCAATCAACATCCTGATGGTCGTCATCCGCGCTACTGGAGCACATGTGTCAAAGTAGTCGATCCCCTGCTTCTGAGAAAATCCTTTGTCTACCAACCTTGCCTTGAACTTGTCAATAGTTCCATCGGCTTTCATCTTCTTCTTGAAGATCCATTTGCATCCGATTGGTTTAGTTCCTTCAGGAAGATCGACCAACACCCAAGTATTGTTGGAGGTTATTGAGTCATACTCATCATTGATATCGTCCCTCCAGAAGACAGCGTCTTTGGTCTTTATCGTCTCATCATAGGTAAGCGTATCTGCTTCTACGTGATAGGTGACAAAATATTCTTCGAAGTCCTTCGATCTTCTCACTCGCTTAGACACCGGTTCTGCGAGTTCTGGTTCGAACGTTGTCTCTGGTATGGTAATTTCTTCTTGGACTACATCTTCTTTGAGATTGTTATTTCCGAGGCTTAACCAAAGATGGAAGAACGTGTGGTCGAGATCAAAGGTTCACACAAAAGTTTTTACTCTGACTATTCTCGATTTTCATGAAGAACTATATAATGATTCTGATTACAACTTGCTCTCAAGATTATAAATGAATCAGAAAAAACAAAGTTTACGTTTTTCCTTGCACTCGCAGTTGCATACGGACAAAAAGGAATTACAACTAGCAGAAGAGAGGAAAAGGAGAAGAAGAAAATATGCTTGCTGGGGTGATGAAGATCACTGTTGCTCAAAGCAAGATTCGCCCCCACACGATCTGCTTCTAGGAACCAGCAAGTTCACGTAGAACTTTTGGAACGCTCGCTATCACCACTTTTTCGGACTTGTACGAACTTCCTGGACCCCAATGGCGGCGACAGCAGCAACTCTCTTCGTCTCCAGATTTCAAAGAAAGTTCTCAAAAAGGCAGGAAGAGAGTATTTATAGAGAGATGGTGGAAACCCTAGTCGTCCATAAGTTACGGAAAGATAGTAACAAATTAATTACGAATTCCTAAAATATAGGCACAAATTAATTTTAAATCCCACAGAAAACGGATCTGAATAACTGTCCATATATTTCCATAACCGTTCAAATATATCTGAAAGCAGTGGCCACGCAAGCAACCTCACATGCAGCCGCTCATGCAGCAGCAATCCATGCGGCAGCACATGCGATCGCTCATACGGCCACGCACATGGCTCGCGTGCTAAGTGCAAAGTGCGCCAACAAAGCGCCACTTTGCTCCCTTGAGCCCGAGTCAGAAAGATACAATCCACAAATATATCAATCTCAATCACAAAACAAACTAAGGAGGAAAATAATGCATGAATGGAATAACGAAGGAAAAAAAGATACAATCCACAATATGAAATAATAATACATCTGTGAAACTCCTCAAAATAATAGTCTAATACAAAAAAATCATTAATCAAAACTAGACCTCCTCGGTCACTGGTACTATATCCTCCTGCTCTAGAGGAGTGTCCTCTAAAGTCTCACCCTCTTGAGGGCCGTAGTATGTGGGACACAGCTCCTCTAGCCAATCATCTGGAAAAAAAATATCCAGTCATGATTGGAGCGAAGTGCATACCTCTGAAAGCAGTTCCAATAACATAACCGAGCATATATAACAAGCAATAGAAAAATGATACAAGATGCACAAGTAGAAATAATATACAATACAAGTGAACAGGCAATAGGCACAATAAAGCTAGAAGTAAATACAAGAATAATTGCAAGTAAAGAACAAGAATACTAACTATGTGTTTTAGAGTGCGAGTTCGTTATGTGATCGGCTTAGGTTGCACATGAGGTATAAAGGTAATTCCATTATACGTGAGGTGTATAATCGACATGCACATGAGATCAAGAGGACTTTGATCACATAACCAACTCCTACTCCCCCTCCCCAACCAATACTCATGGATCCAATCACGACACGTTACGTACATGATCACGATAGTCACACTAGCACACGAAATAGTGGATGCACAAGAAGCACATGAAAGTCAATACCTGATGCACACGATAAAATACATGTCATTAGGTACCCGTTGCACACGGTAGGGGATAACACCTCCTGACGGGATCCATATAGCACCAGTCCGTAAAATTACTGTGTCGGGAATTAATGTATACTAATCTAGAATATGCATATATACAATATTATGAATTGAAAACAAACAGAGAAATATACTCACCTGAAGTCCTGAGCAAAGTGTGTCTCTCGATGCCCAAGCTAGTGTATCACAACCTATATATGGTATGTTGTATCAATACAAGGTTCAATAATGAAAATAATTGAGGTTGATGCAATTCTAGGTCGATATGCCATTTCTAAGTCAAACCAATGCATTCTAGGTTGCAAGAGTCTAATGCTAAGTCACTGAGTCGATATACTATGAAACTATGCTAAACTAGCTAAGCTAACACACAACCGATCATTCAAGAAACTGTATCCTAAGATACGTAGGTTTTCTAATATGAAAATAGGTTATATATATATATATATATATATATATATATATATATATATATATATATATATATATATATATATATATATATATATATATATATATATATATATATATATATATATATATATATATATATATATATATAAGTCACATATAATAATAATATCTCAAAACAAATTAATTTGGATATATTGGCCTTGCACCAATGCGTATCGCATCCAACCCGATACCCTGTCACGCCCCAGTCCCAAATTATCGAGGGACTAGACACGTGGCAATGGCCAGCAGCACACACCGATGGACAAACCCAATTTAATGGATCCATCGGGGCGCACTTAAGCTGTAGTACAACAATAATGGTCTAAATATACTAATCTCATCCACAGATATGAATACAACAATATCAGATCATAAAGCAAGATCAATCTCAATAAAATATAAACTCGGGGAATAACCCGATAATGAGTCTGATACATCTGTCAAGATACAAGAATAAAGATAACCACAGCCAATACTGAGTATGGAAATAGTATATACTCAAAAGATACCCTCGGTGTTCACTCGTCTACTGGATCTGGTAGTGCTCCAGTGCCTGCTCCTGATAATGCTCCTGCTCCATAAACCTCGGGATAGATCTCGTCTGCTAATCGTGGGGACATAATCCGGATCCAGGTCCTCAGGGGACATAGCAAGGTACAGATAAAACAAGCCAAAGTAAATGCAGTACAGAAATAAAGGAAACAATAGGGTAAATAAATAAACCAACTAAGTGATATGCAAGTGAGAGTTTTAGTCATACTCGGGCTGAGACTACTACAGGATCAGTGTCGAAGAAACCCATAGCAGTATTCTCTCGAAGGGCCAATAAGGTACCAAAGCTCTGTTGCCAGAGTCTAAGGCACTTCCATTAAATTATTATATATATAATCAGCCTTTTGTATGGTAAATCTCTCCCTACCCAATGTAATCTCATGTCTCATGTACATGACACGCAGGATCAAAACTAATGCAGCAAGTCATATAATGTCTATGAATAAAATGTCTATGTCATAAAACCTGTATCCTATACAGAATCACCATGAATATCTCAGGAAGATTCTGTCTCATGAATAGTGTCAAGTGTCCTGGGTTATAATGTACTTGAGAAGACAAGTACGAGAATATAAAGGGTCACGAATGTCCATCTCTAGGTGACGTTACACAACTCTGCACAGTGACTTCCTAAGTCCCTATCTTCGGGTGATCTTCAGGTAATCTTCAGGTAATCTTCAGTCCTTCAGTCCTTCAGTACAGGTGTTGTTCAGTTGGGTCTTCAAGTGTGCATCTGATGTAGCTACTGGTTCTCATTCTCAATTTACCCGTGTACTGCAAACAGTGTGCAGATACTTGCTGCAACTACTGTTCCCTTGGCTGTGTGCAATACACAGGGACAGAGATTCTCCGGTGAAGCAATTTGTTGTAGCTAGAAATCACTGGTTCTTTGATGTGCCAGTGGTTCTGGTCGAGCCCTCTCACTTCACACATCCACACTCTAAGCACACACTCATACATATATATATTATACACAACATATAAATACGTATAGATATACAACACAAGCACAATTATATATTCAAACATATAATCAAACACAATATATACATACATATAAGTAAGTATATAGATATAAACTAAAACATGCATATATACATACCAACATATATATATATATATATACACACACACATGTAAACATAGCTCAATATATCTAGATACTCCTATAGTATACACAAATAGACACCCACCTATACGTAAATCCAAATCACACTAATACATAAACTATATATCGTATAAATGGCTTATATATACATAATTACACATGCACAAATAGGGAAATGGGCCAAACAACAAACACATGGGGTGCACCGCACCCGTATCACACTTTTCTATGATACGCTTGCGATACGGTCCCCAACTCACAACCAAACGTATCCTGGAGGACACGTACAAGTCCAATACATATGTTATGAATAATACGTATAGAAATTAGAGTGTCTACGTATCCGTGTCACCATGAGATACGCATATGGCCCCGTGTCGGAGAAAAACTCCCAAAATTGACCATTTCGTTAAATTGACGAGATATGGCCTACACGTATCCAATTGTGGACACAACACAAGGTACAAACAAATAATCAAGTGTCAAATAGATCTATTAGATCCATTGACAAGCACTACATGTGCCAATCTCGGAATTTTTCTAAAATTGGCACCAATTTGGTCATAACTTCCACCGTAGGTCTCCAAATGACTCCAAATCAAATCCTATGGCTAGCCTATACATGTGGGATGGTTTCTCATGGTAAAATCTCATATATATAGTATATTAAAAGGGGGGAAACTAATTTGTACCTATTGGAAGATGGGTTCCCGATGAAAAGGTTCCAAATGACAAGTAACTCCTCTCCTTGCAAATCTTGGCCTCCTCCTCCTTGTTCCTTACTCCTTGCTTATAGATCCTTGATATAAAGGCTTCAATGATGAATTTAGAATAAGTTTAGTAAAGATTTGGTGGAGAAATGATGAGGGAATGGAGGAAAAAATGGAAGAGGGAAATATAGATCTAGAAATTTGATAAAAAAATAAAATGAGAGCTCTCTCTCTCTCTCTTCTCCCAAAATTAGCTGGTCATAAACCCCTCCCCAAGCAATGTACAAAGTCATAAATACCCCTTGGGGTCTCTCATGAAGAAATAATTAAGGAGGGAAGGTTCTAGTCCAATGGTTTCACTAATTAATCAAGTTTCTTAATCCATGGGCCTAATTTATGGGCTCAACTTAGACTAGTCCAAAAGTTTGTTCATGCTCTCTAATTAATTGGTTAGGTCCACTAGACAAGTCCAAAATAAGTCTACACTATCAACAAATAATAGTACAATAATTAAATCAATCAAGCCATGCACAAATATTAATTATACTAATCCTAAAATAATTAATACCCATGATAATTACCAAACTACCCTTGGATGGAAATATGAGGGTGACAAACCTACCCACCTTAAAAAAAAATTGTCCTAGAAATTAAAGAAGAAGCTATCTACCAAACAAACAATACAATAAGAGAAAGAATTATACCTCACGGCTCGAACAGATACGGATATCGCTCGCGCATCTCGGCCTCTCGCTCCCAGGTACTCTCTCCTGGCGAGTGATGCCTCCACGCGACACACACCAAAGGAATCGTCTGGTTCCTCAGTACCTTCTTTCTCTGATCCAGAATCTCCACTGGCTGCTCTGGATAACTGAGAGTAGGGCCCACCTCTATCTCCGAATGATCCAACACATGACTGGGATCTGCCACATACCGTCTCAACTGCGATACGTGAAACACGTTGTGCACTCCCTCCAGTGCAGGTGGTAAGTCTAGTCTGTAAGCGACTGCATCGACCCTCTCAAGATTGCTGAAAGGACCGATGAATCGCGGACTAAGCTTGCCGCCTCCACCGAAACGAATCATGCCACGTGTCGGAGAAATCCTCAAAAAAACCAGACCGCCAACCTAGCACGAAACACAACCTTATCACTCTAATAAGCAATCAATCAAACAAAAATAAGACAAAACTAAGGTTATACCTCAAACTCTAAAGGTCTCTGGTGGCTATCGGCCCAATGCCGCTGCCTGTCCTGGGCCACTCGAAGTTGTCCCTGATAAGTTTCACCTTCTCTGCTGCATGCACTACCATCTCTGGTCCCAATAAAGCCCTGTCATCAACATCATCCCAGGACAACGGAGTACGGCATCTCCATCCATACAATGCCTCGAATGGTGACATCTCAATATTGGCTTGGTAGCTGTTGTTGTATGAAAACTCTACCAAGTGAAGGTGATCTTTCCAAGAACCTCCAAGATCCAAAACACAGGTGCATAGCATGTCCTCGAGAGTTTGAATAGTCCTCTCCGATTGTCTGTCCATCTAAGGGTGATAGGCGGTACTGAACTTGAGCTGAGTGCCCAAGCTAGCCTACAAACTCCTCCAGAAATGGGATATGAAGTGGCTATCCCGATCGGAGACAACGCTCACCGGAACACCGTGCAATCTGATAATCTGGCGCACATACATCTTCACAAGTCTCTCCGTAGATGTACCCACTTAAAATGGTAGAAAGTGGGCTGATTTGGTCAACCTGCCCATGATGACCCAAATCACATCTTTGCCTCCTGGAGAACGCGGAAGTCCCGATACAAAATCTATAGTAACATGCTCCCATTTCCACTCCGGAATAGGCAAAGGCTGAAGTAATCCTCCTGGTCTGTCTCTCCGCCTTGACCTGCTGGCAAACTAAGCATCTGGACACGAAGCTAGCAACCTCTTACTTCATGCCATACCACCATACATGCTCTCTCATGTCTCTATACATCTTGTTGACACCTGGATGCATTGAGTATTGGGAATGATGCGCCTCCTGCATAATCTCCTCGCGTAATGCTCCCTTCGGTACGCACAACCTGGTACCGTGTCGCAATCATCCATCATCTACGACGGTAAAGTCCTCTGCCAGCCCGACCTGAACCTGTGCTCTGATGCTCCTCAGAGACTCATCCTTATATTGTTCGGCTCTGACTCGGTCCATCAGCTCCGACTGAACCTGAAGTCCCCACATCTGCGTTGCGACTCCCGGAATCAATACCTCAATGCCCAAACTATCGAGGTCTACCAATAGATGCCTGTCTCTAGTCAAGCACATAGCCACGGGATACCTTCTCAAAGCATCCGTGACTACGTTGGCCTTTCCTGGATGGTACTGCAAAGATATATCGAAGTCCTTCATCAGCTCCAACCATCGCCGCTGCCTCATGTTGAGCTCCTTCTGTGTAAACATATACTTTAAGCTCTTATGGTCTGTGAAGATCTCTACTCTCTCTCCATACAGATAGTTTTTCCATAATTTGAGAGCAAAGATAACCGATGTAAGCTCCAAATCATGGATAGGTTAGTTCTTCTCATGCGGGCGTAATTGCCTGGAAGCATAGGCAATCACCTTCCCGTGCTGCTGTAGTACAAAACCCAAACCCTTCCCTGATGCATCATTGTAAATGGAAAATCCTCCTGCTCCTGATGGTAGTGTCAAGATGGGGGCTATAGTCAATCTCCTCTTCAGCTTCTCAAATGCTGACTGGCAATCCTTAGTCCAGATGAATTCCATGTCCTTCCTGGTCAGCCTAGTCATCAGCTCTGCTAGTCTGAAAAAGTCCTGAACAAACCTCCAGTAGTAGCCTGCTAATCCAAGGAAGCTCCTGATCTCTACTACTGAACTCGGGGTAGACCACGATTCAACTGCTGAGATCTTCTTCGGGTCCACCGAGATTCCATCTCCTGTAATGACATGCCCAAGGAATTCAACCTTATCAAAGAAGAATTCGCATTTTGACAACTTGCTATACAACTTCTCCTTCCTGAGGGTCTCCAAAACAATCCTCAAGTGCTGCTCATGCTCCTCAGGGGTCTTCGAATATATCAGAATATCATCTATGAAGACTACAACAAACTGGTCCAGGTACTGATAAAATACCTTGTTCATCAGGTTCATGAACACTGTCGGGGCATTGGTCAACCCAAACGGCATCACCAAGAACTCGAACTGCCCACAACGAGTCCTGAAAGTCATCTTCGGGATGTCTTCCCTCTTCACCTTCACCTGGTGGTACCCTGACCTCAAGTCTATCTTCGAGAATACCTTCGCTCTGCTCAACTGGTCGAACAAGTCATCAATTCGCGGCAATGGGTATTTGTTCTTGATAGTGAGGTTATTAAGTGCCCTGTAGTCGATACACATACATACTGACCCATCCTTCTTGGGTACAAACAGTACTAGAGCACCCCATGGTGATGAACTGGAACGGATAAAGCCTTTGTCTTGTAACTCATCCATCTGCTTCTTCAACTCCGCCAGTTCACTGTTGTTTACTCTATAGACGTGCTGAGAGATCGGCTCTGCGCCTGGCACTAAATCTATAGAGAACTTCACATCTCTGTCCGGCGGCAACCCCGGCAAATCCTCTGAAAAGACATCCAAGAACTCTGCAATCAACGGATGTGGTGGCTCCCGCTCTTCTACCAAAGCTCCACAAAAATTGTCCTCACTCTGCTCTGCTCCTCTGATGAACTCAAACTCCGGCTCTCCTGGCGTCTGAAATAAAACTCTGCCTCCACGACAATCGATACTAGCGTGATGTCTACTCAACTAATCCATCCTGAGTATTATATTGTAACTCGAAAGTGGCATTACAAGTAAACATACGCTCAGCTCACGGCCTCCCACATAAACCTCTGGTTCTTGGAAACATCACTGACCAGGATGATGCCACCCCTGGTCGTGATCTTGCAAGTCCGCGCCAACGGTTCAGACTCAAGACGATGTCTCAGAGCAAAAGATACAGATACAAAGCTATGAGATGCACCAGAATCAAATAAGGCATGAGCTGGAAAAGAATCAAGTAAGACTAGACATGATATAACGTCTCTGCCTGGCTCTGTCTCCTCCACGGTCAGGGCAAAAGCTCGCCCCTGATGTGCACCTCTCTGCTGGTGCTGGTGCTGGTGCTGTATGAACTTCTGCTGCGGGGGCTGTAAAGAAGGTCCTCTCGGCTGTCCCGCCGGGTGTCTCGCTGGTATCCTCTGGATAGGGGCTACATCCTGAACTGTACGAGCTAAGGTCTTGGGATAATCCCTCAGCTGGTGATCTAATGATCCGCAAAACAAACACTGCCCCAGTCTCTTCCTGCAAACATCCCATCCGTGCCCTGCCTTCTTACAGAAGGGACAAGCACGAGCGGGCTGGGCTAGCCTGGCCTCTGCATCTGGTACGTCTGATGTACATGTGCTTGGTCAGGCGCATTGAACTGCTGCCTCTGCTACTGGAAATATGGCTTCTTGGCTGGACCTGTGATGCTGCTGCCACCATAAACATCTTGGTCCCTCTTATGCCTCCCACTCAGGTCTCTCTCGACCTTGCAAGCCTCCCTCAAGATGTTTGTATACGTCTCGTGGCTCAAAGAAATGAGAGCCTTCACTTCCCAGTTTAGACCCTCCCTGAATCTACTAGCCCGGTTCTTAGGGTCTCTCACCATATAGTCGGCATACCTGCTCAACCTACCAAACTCGGCGGCATACTCCTCCACCGACATGTTCCCCTGGTAAAGGTTCTGGAAATGTCGCTCCAGATTAAGTCTCTTATTAGGCGAGAAGAACTTCCTTCTGAATAAGTCCCTCAACTCACCCCATGTCAATCCTAGATCGGCGATCTATGGCTCATTCCGGAACCAAGTGCTGGCGATGTCCATCATCTGCAATCCTGCTGCCTCCACCATCAGGTCCTCCGTAAGGCGGGATAAGCGCATGACGCGCTCCATGCTATCTAACCAGTCATCCGCATAGATGATGCCCTCTGTCCCCTTGAAAGGTCGGGGATTCAACTTCTTGAAGTCCTGAATAGTGTTGGGCCTGGGTTGTACCTCTCGTGGCTGTGGTGGTACAGTCCTCTCTACGGCGGTGATGGCCACCTGGTGAGCACTCTCGATGCCCCATCTCATCACCGCGGTCTGTCGGTGCTGTGCCTCGGCCTGGGCCCTCTGGGCCTCCATCATCATCTAAAAAAGTGCAAATAGCTGTGTAGTATCAGCTGGTACTGGCGGTGGTGGCGGAAGATCCTCGAAAATAACTGGAGCAACCCTCTGAACTGGGGGAGGAGCACCCCCAAAAGCGGCTGCGGATACTCCCACCTAGACCGGTGAGGCGATCCTCTCAACTGGAGAAGAAGCAGTAGCAGCTGCTACTCTATCCGCAGCAGGCTGGAAAGTAGCTGAGGAAGCTGCCGCTGCTCTTGAGCGATAGAATCTGACCTTCGGAGGCATCCTGAAGTCAGATTGAAAATACAGAATCAATATTGAATATAATGCGATATCATCAAAGAAGGACATAACTTAATTCAAAATGAAAGACAATATTCAATAGATAAGGATTACAAATTGATATTAGAATATTTCCTAGTTGTGATTGAGTAACTCTCAGCCTAAATCATGTATCCTAAAGCAGGCGCATAGCAATACTCTAGTCGAGCACAACTACGATATCTATCTAGACCTGCATGGACCACCACTAAAAATGTGTCACAACCCGTACCCGGATATTCGGGCACGAATACGTGGTTACGCCCAGCCTACGCCGCAGAATCGGCGGTAGAACATTGTTTGGATCATTTTTAACTATCTAATATCTCAACAATATAATATGGTACATGTCAATCATCTCAACTCCAATCGGAGGAGCAAGATGGTATCTCACAAATATATCAATATCAATCACAAAACAAACTAAGGAAGAAAATAATACACGAATGAAATAACAAAGAAAAGAAAGATACAATCCACAATATGGAATAATAATACAACTATGAAACTCCTCAAAATAATAGTCTAATACAAAAAATCACTAAACAAAACTAGACCTCCTCGGTCACTGGTACTATATCCTCCTGCTCTAGGGGAGTGTCCTCTAAAGTCTCACCCTCCTGAGGGCCGTAGTATGTGGGACATATCTCCTCTAGCTAATCATCTGGAAAAAATATATCCAGTCATGATTGGAGCAAAGTGCATACCTCTGAAAGCAGTTCCAATAACATAACCGAGCATATATAACAAGCAATAGAAAAATGATACAAGATGCATAAGTAGAAAGAATATACAATACAAGTGAACAGGCAATAGGCACAATAAAGCTGGAAGTAAATACAAGAATAACTGCAAGTAAAGAACAAGAATACTAACTATGTGTTTTAGAGTGCGAGTTCGTTATATGATCGGCTTAGGTTGCACATGAGGTATAAAGGTAACTCCATTATACGTGAGGTGTATAATCGATATGCACATGAGATCAAGAGGGCTTTGATCACATAACCAACTCCTACTCCCCCTCCCCAACCAATACTCATGGATCCAATCACGACATGTTACGTACATGATCACGATAGTCACACTAGCACACGAAATAGTGGATGCACAAGAAGCACATGAAAGTCAATACCCGATGCACACAATGAAATACATGTCATTAGGTACCCGTTGCACACGGTAGGGGATAACACCTCCTGACGGGATCCATATAGCACCAGTCCGTAAAATCACTGTGTCGGGAATTAATGTATACTAATCTAGAACATGCATATATAAAATATTATGAATTAAAAACAAACAGAGAAATGTACTAGCCTGAAGTCCTGAGCAAAGTGTGTCTCTCGATGCCCAAGCTAGTGTATCACAACCTATATATGGTATGTTGCATCAATACAAGGTTCAATAATAAAAATAACTGAGGTTGATGCAATTCTAGGTCGATATGCCATTTCTAAGTCAAACCAATGCATTCTAGGTTGCAAGAGTCTAATGCTAAGTCACTGAGTCGATATACTATGAAACTATGCTAAACTAGCTAAGCTAACACACAACCGATCATTCAAGAAGCCGTATCCTAAGATACGCAGGTTTTCTAATATATATATATATATATATATATATATATATATATATATATATATATATATATAAGTCACATATAATAATAATATCTCAAAACAAATTAATTTGGATATATTGGCCTTGCACCAATGCGTATCGCATCCAACCCGATACCCAATCTCAAAACCTTGGGTATCGACCCATACCTTGGTGATACCTTGGTATCCCAAGGCAACCCAAACTCCAAATTAACTAATACATATATATCCAAACTAATACTAGCTACACAATACACTATACTATATCTAACTATTATAGGATAACCATTAATACAATATATACATACACCTGTAGCTTAACTAACTAATAGTTAAGAACTCAACAAACATACATACATAATACACATATCCATATTACTAATCTACTAAGTAAATACATACATATCTAACTATTTAGACTTAACTAGTACCTGAGTACATAACTTACTAATAGATATTACCAAAGTATAAAAACTATCTAGCTAATTACCCCATACTTAAAATAACTAATACTACTTATAATCCATCTACTAACTACACCTTGATAACTATTTAACTGATGAAAGACTGAAACCAAAACCCAACTAAATAGTAACTAGACTGGGCATGCCTACACATGAGAGAAACTGAACTGTTACTGTGTATCACCTGCACAGTGCAGATACTGCACAGTGTACTGGCTGCAGTTGTGCCCGAGCCTCTTTCCCAAGTTGCTGCACTTAAATAGCTGCTGAACATACCTGTACTAAACAGGTTACTGACTGTTGGTGTTATGCAGTCTTCAGCAGCCTACATGTAAGTGAGTATCTGCCTTCAGCTGCCCTCTCTGCACAAGTATCTGCATCAGCTGTCCCCTCTGCACAAGTATCTGCAACAGCTGCACAGTTATGTGCCACTACACAGTGACTTCCTAAGTCCCTGTCTTCGGGTGATCTTCAGGTAATCTTCAGTCCTTCAGTCCTTCAGTACAGGTGCTGTTCAGTTGGGTCTTCAAGTGTGCATCTGCTGTAGCTACTGGTTCTCATTCTCGATTTACCCGTGTACTGCAAACAGTGTGCAGATACTTGCTGCAACTACTGTTCCCTTGGCTATGTGCAATACACAGGGACAAAGCTTCTCCAGTGAAGCAATTTGTTGTAGCTGCAAATCACTGGTTCTTTGCTGTGCCAGTGGTTCTGGTCGAGCCCTCTCACTTCACACATCCACACTCTAAGCACACACTCATACATATATATACTATATACAACATATAAATACGTATAGATATACAACACAAGCACACTTATATATTCAAACATATAATCAAACACAATATATACATACATATAAGTAAGTATATAGATATAAACTAACACATGCATATATACAGACCAACATATATATATATATATATATATATATATATATATATATATATATATATATAGTATACACAAATAAACACCCACCTATACGTAAATCTAAATCACACTAATACATAAACTATATATCGTATAAATGGCTTACATATACATAATTACACATGCACAAATAGGGAAATGGGCCAAACAACAAACACATGGGGTGCACCGCACCCGTATCACACTTTTCTATGATACGCTTGCGATACGGCCCCCAACTCACAACCAAACATATCCCGGAGGACACGTATAAGTCCAATACATATTTTATGAACAATACGTATAGAAATTAGAGTATCTACGTGTCCATGTCACCATGTGATACGCACATGGCCCCGTGTTGGAGGAAATGTCATGCCCCAGACCCAAAATACGTAGGACTAGGAATACGTAACATGCCAGCTACGCATTCGACCAGACTCTGGTCCGATTCGAATATGTATAAGTTGTACTAGAAGGGTTACTATCTATAAATATCTATGCCTCAATCCACAATGAACGAAATATACAAGAATGAGCTACATATGCTAAAGTCGGCCGCCAGTAACCCACAAGCTCGAATAGACTCGATGAAGGAATATGAGTCTATAAAACTAGGCTATATCAGCAGATGAATAAACAATATATTTAATAACCAATACTCCGGAAGAAATGATATAAGTACCTGGCACCAATTCCTGCATGACAAAGTAACTCACATCCGCAACTCCAGGCAGGCTCCACAATGGTCTATGCTGCAAAACTGGCAAGGGACCAGGTCCTCAGAGGGACATAACAAGGTACAAGAAACAGCATGCCAAAATAAATGCAGTATATAAAATGTATCAATAGGGCAAACTATGTAACCATCTAAGTGATATGCAAAATAAGAGCAACATTAGACTCAGGCTGAGACCACTACAAGCTCTGTGTCGGGGAGCCGGTAATAGTAATACTATATAGTTTTACTATGTAGTTTTACTATGTAGTTTACTATATAGTTTACTATGTAGTGGGCCTCGCACTGTAGTGGCTAAGGCACTGCAATAAATATATATAATCAGCCTGTAGTCTGTGTGTCTCTCCCCACCCAATATAATCACACGTCTCATGTCCACGATGTCTCATGTCCATGTCACGCAAGATCATAACCTCTAACTGATGCAACGAGTCATAATGGTAGCTAAGCATATGCAATATCTATGTCATAAATCATGTAACCTATACAGAATTACCATGAATATCTCAGGAAAATTCTATCTCATAAATAGTGTCAGGTGTCCGAGGGTATGACGTACTTGATAATGCAAGCACGAGAATATATAGGGTCTCGATATCCATGTCTAGGTGACGTTACACAACTCCACGTACGGAGTTGGCACCCGAATATTATTCGGACGCTAAGTAATGTCACACGGTTCTAGGTTGATCAGAGATAATACATTATTAAATCAAGAGAATAGTATAAACAATTGCTGCAAGTATGGCAAGGTACACTTGCCTGGATTTGGTATCCAACTGCTACTCCAGTATCCGTAGGATTTGCAGGTACTCCTCCGGTTGCTGAAATAAACGTTACCATCAGGTTTAGAAGACATCAAATAGCTAGAATTGCCTGTCCTTGAGTCGAATTTGGACACAGGGGTAAAAATGACAGTTTCTGGTCAAAGCGGGGTCCACATGTAGCCCGCTTCGCACTGAAAAATGTGTCAGAGACAATGTTCTCCAAATTCATCAAACTTAGTGTCCACAAGTCCAGAACGACGATACGAACCCAACGGAATGTCCAGAACTAGATTCTGATGAGCCAATCACGAAATTGCTCGTCAAGTGGAGCCGTGGGGCCCACGATACGCGATTTTGTCAACGTTCTCAAAATCGAACCAAACTTAGGTCACAGGACCAGCATATTGCTACGAGTCCGATGACGCAAGTTTCGTTTCGATACGACGTACGGTCTGGGTTGGTTTGGTTCGTATCGTCCTGCGAACGACGATAGGCGAGGTCGGGGTGCGGTTAGGGAGGTAGAGCGGCTGCGGAGGCGTAACCGCCGGATAAGGGGAGGCGGATCGGCAGGGGCGGTTGGGCGGCGGAAGCCGGAGCGGCGTAACCGCCGGCGGAGCGCTGAATCGTCGGGTCTAGCGGTTACAGGAGATAGCTAGTGGGTCGGGTTAGCGGGTCGGGTTTGGGTCGTGTTTTAGGCCCGGATCCGACCCAATAAAGATTGGGTCCAGTTTAGATAGGCCAGCCGGTCTGGGTTGGTTTGGTTCACTAAACCGGTTGGTTCAGGTTGGTTTATTTTGCTTTAAATAAAAATTTAGTTTTTAGGTCTTTAAAAATGGTTCTGGGGTTCAATAAATTCCTGGAAATTTATCCTATGTCTAATATTTTATTTAACACCCAAAAATATTATTTTCATAATATATTAATATTCAATAAAAATATTTAAATTTATTTAATTCTAAAATACCTTGATTTTAATTAGTTAAAAATCACAGAAAAATCCAGAAAAATTCTGAAAATTGATTTTTAAATTCTGAAAAATTCTGGGGGTTTACAGGAAAACCCCCAAAATCGACCGTTTCGTCAAATTGACGAGATACGGCCTACACGTATCCAATTGTGGATACGACACAAGCTACAAACAAATAATCAAGTGTCAAATAGATCTATTAGATCCATTGACAAGCACTACATGTGCCAATATCGGAATTCTCCCAAAATTGGTACCAATTTGGTCATAACTTCTACCGTAGGTCTCCAAATGACTCCAAATCAAATCCTATGGGTAGCCTATGCATGTGGGGTGGTTTCTGTCACGCCCCAGTCCCAAAATGACGAGGGACTGGAGAGGCGTGGCAATGGCCAGCAGCACGCACCGATGGACAACCCAATTTAATGGCTCCATCAGGGCATGCTTAAGCTGTAGTCTAGCAGTAATAATTACAAGTCTCAGGTATTTCTAATCTCATCCACAGATAACACAGATTGAAGCCAGAAATAATGTAATGAAACTAAATATGCAATATGAAATAAGGTTATCTCGGGAAACAAATCCGAGAATTATTCTGTTACAATTAAGGAAAGACAGGAAATAAAATGCTGGAAAATGTAAATACTGTGTAGTGCCGCCGGTGCTCAAGAGAAGTCTTCAGCCACTATCTCGTCCTCTGTTCCTGGTTCTGTTCTGAGAAGTGCTCCGGTACCGTACACTTCTGGGTAGTTCTCTTCAGCTGTACCTGGGGACATCATCCATTCCAGGTCCTCAGGGGACATAGCAAGGTACAGAAATAACTCAAGCCAAATGAATATCAGTGCAGCAATAAGATAATCAGCAGGGTAAACTAAGTAACCAGCTATGTGATATGCAATATGAGAGCAGCACTAGATCTCAGGCCGAAGCCACTACAAGCTCTGTGTCGGGGAGCCGGTAGCAGCAATAACTATGATTTACACTATGATATAAACTATGTTTTATATATATATAATATCAGCCTGTAGTCTGTGTGTCTCTCCCCACCCAATGTAAGCACACGTCTCATGTCCATGACACGCATAATCATAACTAATGCAGTAAGTCTGATAGCTATGAATCAAATGTCTAAGAATGTAAAGTCTATGTCATCAACATGCAACCTATACAGAATCACCTTGAATGTCTCAGGAAGACTCTGTCTCATGAAATAGTGTCAAGTGTCCTGGGTTCTGGTGTACTTGATAGGACAAGTACGAGAATTATAGGTCTCGATATCCATGTCTATGTGACGTTACACAACCCCGCGTACGGAGTTGGCATCCGACTCTGATCGGACACTAAGCACGTCACACGTTCCCTAGGTCAAGCAGTTAAAACAAGTTTATATTTTAATTCACATGAAAACAAGTAAAATACTTGGTCAAGGATTACTGAGATTTGGCAAGCTTTAATTGTCCTTTATTGCATAAATAAGTTCAGAAAATAATTAGCAAGCTGCAGAGTTTGGCAAGATACACTTGCCTGTGGTTCCGGCTCTGATTTCGGTTCTGACTTCAGTTGGATTTGCAGGCGGTACTCCGGTTGCTGAAACAAACATCACCATCAGATCCAGAAAATATCAATCAGCTAGAAACGCCTGTCCTTGGGTCCAATTTGGAGACAAGGGCAGAAACGGCAGTTTCGGGTCAAAACGGGGTCCACATGTGGGCCCGCTTCGCACCGAAAAATGCGTCAGGGTCAACTGTCTCCAAATTCACCAAACTTAGTGTCAACAGGTCAGAAACGCTGATACGAACCCAACGGAACTTCCAGAATTGGATTCCGATGAGCCGTTCACAAAATCGCCCATCGAGCGGGGCCTGTGGGGCCCACGACCCGCGATTTCGTCAACGTTCTCAGAATCGAACCAAACTTGACCCACAGGACCAGCGTATTGCTACGAGTCCGATGGCGCAAGTTTCGTCTCGATCCGACGTGTGTACACAAAGTTAGGTCGAATTACAGAAAAGACGGATACGGGGCGATGTCCGCGGATACGCGTTGATTCTGGTGTGCACGCACACCCAAATCAGCTTCTGCGAAATCCCACACGTCCGTATCGACGAGGCGCACGTATCTGTGAAGACCGCGCGCGACCAAGTCGTCCCGTTTGGCGGGGCGGACTCGGTTCCGGGGTGAAACAGGGTCTGGTTTTTCCTGTTTTTGGATCGCGGTGTGCGATCACCACAGGACGCGATGCCCCGAGCGGTTTGTCCGGGCACCGAGAGGGTCATACAGGCTTCGCAACGCAATTTGCGGATTCGAAATCCGAGCTACGAGGTGAAAGTTACAAGTACCTGAACCTGACCGAAAAACCGAGGATCGAACTGTGTCGGTATCGTGTCCTGGACACGTGTCAGCGTGTCCAGCCTAGGGCAGTGCTGTGTCCTGCGTCCTGCCGCCGTGTCCGGGGCTCGGGGGGGGCTGGCCGTCGGTCGGCGAGGTCGGGCCGGGGCTCAGGCGGCTCAGGCGAGGTATCCGGCGGCGTCGAGGGGGTTGGCGGCGAGTTCCGGCAGCGGGGAGGAGAGAGGAGCAGGGTGGAGGGGTCGGTTCCGCCTGGGGAGGAGGAGGAAGGGGAGAGGAGGAGCTTCTGGAGCCGGCGGCGGATCTGGGGGGGGGAGGTCGACGCAGGGCGGTGGTCGCCGGGGGCTTGCCGGAGCGTCGGGGTAGTGCTAGGGTTCGGGTTTGGGGGGAGAAAGGAGGCGGTGGCGACGGCTATTTATAGGGCTTAAGGCGGGGTTGGGTCGGGGACGACGAGGCGGGAAAATCGGAGGGGAAGGCGGTCGTGGGGAGGTTCTCCGGCCACGTCGCCGGAGAACGCGGCGGGCGGCGTGGTTTCCGGATCGCGGGCAGACGGGGGAGGGTGACAGAGGCGCCGGGTCGGGTCGGGCGCGGATCCGGCCTGGCCGACCCGCCCGACCCGCTAACAACGGTGGGCTGGGTTCGCTGCTACTGGGCTCGGCCCACTGGGCCGGGCCGGGCCCAAACTAAAAAAAATAAATAAATAAAACAATAATAATAATTAAAACAGTAATTATAATTTAATAAATAATTAAATAAATAGATAAATACTATTTAGGCATTTAAAAAATAGGTCTGGGGTCCGATAAATTCCAGAAAAATTGCCCTAAGTCCAGTTTTTCATTTTACATCCAAAAATATTATTTTCATAATATTTTAATACTGTTTATTATCAATTAAAAATCATTGAATAATTAAAACCCTGTTTTTAATTTACAGAAAAATCTCAGAAAATTCCAGAAAATTGTGAAAATCCAGTTTTTTAAAATTTTGAAAATTCAGGGGGTTTACAGTTTCTCATGGTAAAATCTCAGATCTATAGTCTATTAGAAGGGAAAAAACTAATTTGTACCTATTGGGAGATGGGTTCCCGATGAAAAGGTTCCAAATGACAAGTAGCTCCTCTCCTTGTAGATCTTGGCCTCCTCCTACTTATTCCTTGCTCCTTGCTTGTAGATCCTTGATGTAGAGGCTTCAATGATGAATTTAGAATGAGTTTGGTGAAGATTTGGTGGAGAAATAATGAGAAAATGGAGGGAAAATGGAAGAGGAAAATGTAGATCTAGAAATTTGGAAAAGAAATGAAATGAGAGCTCTCTCTCTCCTCCCAAAATTGGCTGGTCATAAATCCCTCCCCAAGCAATGTACAAAGTCACAAATATCCCTTGGGGCCTCTCATGAAGAAATAATTAGGGAGGAAAGATTCTAGTCCAATGGTTTCACTAATTAATCAAGTTTCTTAATCCATGTGCCTAATTTATGGGCTCAACTTAGACTAGTCCAAAAGTTTGTTCATGCTCTCTAATTAAATGGTTAGGTCCACTAGACAAGTCCAAAATAAGTCTACACTATCAACAAATAATAGTACAATAATTAAATAAATCAAGCCATGTACAAATATTAATTATACTAATCCTAAAATAATTAATATCCATGATAATTACCAAACTACCCTTGGATGGAAATGTGAGGGTGACAAACCGAGTCAACCGGGTTTGACCGGGTTCGGTCCCGGCCGGACTCAACCTGAGAGGAGAGGAGAGGAGAGGCAGGGCTCAAATAATCCAAACCCAGCCCAGGCCCAAGACCCGGTCAGGGGAGGACCGGGCCGGTTCACGGTCTGGCCGGGCCAACCCAATTTTTTTTTTTTTTTTTACGTTTATTTATATATATTTTATATATAATCTATATGATATAAGTTATATGTCAATAAGTTCAAGTTAAAATTTATAGGTTTTTTTGTATAATTTGAAATTTATAAGTTATTTGTTAGAAAGTTTTTTATATAACTTTAAGTATAAATTTATTTGGAATTTATAAGTTATATGTTAACTATAATTTGAAATTTATAAGTTATATATTTAGTATAATTTGAAATTTATAAATTTATTTATTAGAAAATTTATTTTATTTCTTTATATCAATATTTATATAACTTTAAGTATAAATTAAAATCTAAATATTTATAAGTTGATTTTTTTTAATAACTTATAAAAATGTATCAATTTGTTTTTTTGAATTTAAATATAAATTTATAACTTGAAAATTTAAAAGTTATTTATATAGACATAAAGAAGTTAAATGTAAACAACTAACAACATAAGTAAGACAAAGATGAATTTCTTTTATTAATGGTAATAAAATTATAAATGTATTATAACATTAAGTAATAAAAAAATAAAAACTTGTAAATGATATTTTATTTGCATAAAGCTTATACAAAAATGTACAAGTCTTTTAAAAAAACTTCATCGTTCATCGTCCGTCTTTCGGTAAAGTTTATTGCTCAGCTCCTCCTTCAGTAGCGTCATCCATAGTAAGAGATTTAAAGTCCAGCTATGAGATATTGACACTTTCATCTTTTGAGTCTTGAGTTCTTTTTTCAGCACGGGTCCAATATTGAACGCAGGCACAAGCTTCCAAAATATCTGGCAACAACCAACTCCTCTTCTTGCTTAGCATCATTGAACATGCACTAAAACAAGATTTCGATGCTACCGTGGACACTAAGACCATTAGAATATCGCGTGCTATATAATAAAGTACATGATACATTTTTTCGTGTCCCTTCCACCATTCTAAAATTGAATAATAAGATGAAGAGTCATCTTCATATTCTTCATAAGAATTTAGATATAAGGGCAATTCTTGCGTAGGTTGGAAAGATTGTTTTTATTTTTTTCTTTGGAGTACACCTTTAGCATATGATAATTTAGACATAAAACCAGAGTTACTACCTTGAACGGTTGTACCGGGTCGGGTGGATACAACTCTTTCTTCATATAAATCAATTAAACTATCTAAAACATCAATAATTTCTACTTTCAAACTACCTACTTCAACTCTCATATAATCTTGAAAATCGTCTAATAAAATATATACACCATCTAATTTAATCTTAGGATCAAAAATCGAAGCCAAACAACATAATAAAAAACAGGGACATTTCTATATTTATAAAATAAATGAGACATGTTAAGAATTTTTTTTAAAGCTAAAGGAGAAGTTGGATAATAAACTCAAGATAGAATACATGTAGCATTGTAAAAGAATTTAAAAAATTCAAAAATAGAAGTAGCAATTAACCAATCATTCTCAGTTACTTGATAATCAAAATTAGGATTAGAATTACAATAATGTGTAATAACATATTTAAACTTAATGGAAGATTGCAACATTAAATAAGTAAATTTTTATCTATGTGGTGCATCCTTAACAAATCATCTAAAAGTAACACCATATTGTGTACATAAAATTTTAAAAGCTTGTTGTCTACTTGCAGGAGAGTTCAAACTATGTAAATAAGATCTTAGATTTTATACATTTAGTTGAAAGAATTTAAGTCATTCTTGTACATTCAAATTAATAATATGACAAACACATCTAACATGAAAAAGTCTACCTTCTAACATAGGCTAAATTGTGTTTTCAAAACATTAATAGAAGCAGTGTTATTACTAGCATTATCAAAAGAAATCAAAAATATTTTATTGTGAATATCATACGCACAAATTGTATTATAGCGCCACCGATTACAGTGCCGGTATGTGAAAATTCTAAAGACCTTAGACAAATGATGTATTTTTGCAACATCCATCTTGGATCTATATAATGTGCCGTGAAACAAATATAAGCATAATTTTGCTTAGTAGTCCATATATCAGAAGTTAAATCTAATTTACTAACATGCATAAAACTTTCTTTCAAACCAGCCTTATCTTTTTGAAAAAATTTCAGAGCCTCTGCTCTAACAGTAGATATAGAAACTTTAGTAAAACAAGGATTAATGCTATTACTTGCATAATTATAATAGAAATCACTCTTACCAAATATAAAATATTGTTTCTCACAAATCATATATCTTGCTAACTCAGTCTTGTTACGAGCATCATAATAAGTAAAGTTACATAAAGAAGATCCTTGACCACCGATACTTAGCTGTGTTTGTGTAGCCTGCAGTGTGTCTTTGCCATAACAACTTTCGTAGTGTCTTTTTAAAGTGTCCGTGCCATCATTTTTTATTTATTTGTAAACCCGCTTACATTTCTTATATTCCGCAGTCATAAGTATTGGTTTTTGATCTTTTGGATCTAAAATCGGTGCGTCCTCACTATCAGTGACAAATATTTTTGTAAAATAATTCCATAATTTTTTTTTTCTATTGGCAACATTTGTAGCCGTGGCCATACTACTAATTTCAGGAGATGACATTTGTGTCGGTGGCACAGAATCAGAAATATGATTATTTTCAAACATACTATTATAATAATTATAATTTTCAAAAGGTTGGTTTGAACCTTGTCCATCCATATTTTTAAAAAAAATTTAGAGCTAAATTAATTACTTCTCTACCAAAAGAGAGAGAGAGAGAGAGAGAGAGAGGAAAGAAAAATCTCAAATCAGAAAAATAAACTATTATGTAATATTAAAGTTACTTGTAACGTCTGCTAGAAGACTCCAAAAGAAATCGAAAGAAAATGCCTTGAGAGGAAAGAAGTTGAACTCCAGTAATTGATTTACTTATAAATTTTTTAATTGTCTTGCTTCTAAACTTTGTAAGAGGAAAGACATTTTGTAGGAGAGAAAAATTTTGTTGTGTTTATTTTTCATGAATTATAGACTATTTATAGGATTATTTTTGGGTCGAAATGACTTTCAAATACCCTTAAAAAAGAGTTGTTATAATGAATATTTTGGTCATTTGCTAAAACTGACTAAGATAATCCTAAAACGGACAAAAAACTACCACTAAAACGGGTATTTAACGGCTATATTGAAAAAAAAATTAAAATCTAGCTGAACCGGATCTGAACCGGTCCAGTCCAACTGGACCGTCCGAATTCAGCTTGGCCCGAACGGACCAGACAACGGGTCGGACATGGTCGGACTTGCGGGTCGGATCCTCCGATCCAGTCCAGATCGGTGGGAGGAGTGGACCGAAGCGGACCGATCCATTGACCGGATCCGAACCAATTCGGACCGAATTTAACCAAACCGAATCCGAACCGAATTTTGGACCGCCCGTTGTTTAACATACCTTCAATTGGACCTTTGTGTCAAATTCAACAAAAATCAAGTTCATTGTATCTAAGATTAGGTGCTGGTCATTCGATGAAGAATTTCTAACCTGGGCAAATATTTTCTCAATATAACATCATCGTTACAATTATTGGATTTGTACAACTTGTAACACCCATCTCCAAACAACCCAAAATATTGCAACAACAACGTTTTAACAAAAAAATAAAATTCACCGATACACTTTTCATGAAGAGGTAGCAAAAATATTTTGATGTAAGAAACTATAAAAATGGAAACAAACAAACAAACCACCTAAATTGGAACCAATGTGCTACAAACCACCTAAAAGGAGTGCATGTATGGCCCCCCTTGCCAATTCCAACTTGTCTGTGTACAAACATATTAATTCTCACTCCCCCATCATCAAGAGAGGCTCTCACACGTGTTAAGAAAAAGAGTTTTATTCGAGAGAGAGACTCTCACACGCTTTTACACACATAATAAAGTTTGTCAGCAAAAAACGTGTAAACCCTTCACTTCCATCTTTTCCGCACACAACCCCCACCCCCCTTCTGTTGCTGTCGCTGTTGCTGTCAAAAACCCTAATCCCGTCATCCCCGTTCCCACCAAAACCCTAACCCTAATTTTCCACACCCCATGGCCAAATCCTCCGGATATCTGAGTGATTCTGTCTAGTCCACCAGATCCTGTGTCCCTTTTGTTAGATTGAGAATCGTAACAATATGGAGAGCAATCCAGCCGCCATTGGCGCCAAGGAAGAGCCGAGGAAAGTGAGATCGCCATGGAAGAAGGCGGCGGAGGCAGAGAAGCCGCCTGTGATGGAGGAACTCTGGCCGGCGCTGGCCGATGCGACACAGAGGGGTCCTTCGGACGGAGGAGCGAAGGCGCCTCCGCCGCCGCCGGCAGCGTCTGTCGCAAATGGAGGACCCCCACCGAAGAACAGGCCGCCGCCGCCGCCTCTCCCGATGCAGGTGAGATCTTTTTGGAATCTTGATAATGTTCTCGATGGATCTTGGTGTGATTCTGTGTTTTGACGTACAAAGAACTTTTTTTCTTTCTATAATACACTGATCTTGTTTTAGTTTAGTGAAGTTTCGGAATAACCGATTCTTCCAATTTGGGAGATCGATGGATCTTGACATGGTCAATTATCAAGAACTTTTAATTAGTAGGAAAGAAAAGATCTTGGTGCAATGCCATAAATTAACAAAGTCTAATGATAATGAACGGAGTTGATGATGATTCTTGAAGATCAACTTAGATGGGAACTCCGTCTTGATTTATTCTACCCAGGTTTATAGTATATTCTTGACATTATCTTATAAAAATGCACCTTAATACTGACTATCATCTCACATTTATTCTTGCTTGGGATAGAGATGACAATCGTAAGTATTTTCTTTTTATTTATATAGCTTAATACGACAAACTGGCCTAAAATTCAACAAATGTGCACCTATTATAAGTGATATTTATTATTTCGATGACCTATTCTTTAGTTTGATTATTGTGTCAGGAAGCAAATTAGTATACTTCTATCTGAATTACTAGGACGCTTACCCGTTTTCTTAATAATTCTTTCTTTTGTGTTAGGAAAAAAGTACAATCTTTTATACGTCAAGAAGTTTCCAATATTCATTAACCATTTTAATTCTTTCTTTTAATGCTTCAACATATTTCATAATAGTCTATTTACTTTAAACAATATGATCGGCTTGGCATATTTCTGTGTTAGAATCCTTAGCTACTGTCACATGCATTTGGAAAGGTAAAAGGTTTGTTAGAATGCTTCGTCAAATTGAAAAATGTGTGTTCCTTATAGTTCAAGTTAGGTTTTGCTATCTTAGGAATTACTAGATAAAACTGTTGGTAATTTCTTTTAATTTCCTGTCTTACTTTTGAGCTTCATCTTCCCTCTGCAACTCAAAGCCATTGAATCTGTATTTCTGTTCCTTCCCTGTGTTATGTATTTTGGAGTTATCTTATCAAATCTGTGCTAGCAAATATGTGAGCACCAATGTGAATTTGCTCCGTATTATAATGAGGAGAAAATGAGGATCTCTAGTTGCACAAAAGAGGTTACTCCTTTGAGGCAAATTTGCCGAACCAAACAGTCTTTACTGAAAATCCTAGCTTATCTTGGCAAAAGCGACATTCACACTAACACATCTCTTGGCAAAAACGACATTCACTCTAACACACTGTTTCTGGAACAAGATGATACTTCTAATGTTTATTTTATAACTAGTTTTGTAGACAAGTTTATATGTGATTCTTGTATTGGATTTTAAAAGGGAATAACCTTAAACGTGATAATGGATCATTATGTTTAGAGGAGTAATTCTAAACTGTCCGAGATATCCGGATATACTCTTGACTATATAAAATTCTCATCTAAGTGCAGATTTCGTCGTTTAGTTTTGGTATTGGCCTTGATGTCTTCCTGTATTCTCTGTAAAGACAATATGGCAATTTGGAAAGGTTTCAAGTTTCAACTAGAATATTGGTTGATTTTACGTGAACTAGAAAACCAATAAAAAGAAGGCTAATCTGCAACTAAATATCTTGAACTTTCACGGATTTGCAGGTTGCTACCCTACACTATTAAAATTGACAACTTGCTACCCTAAACTATTAAATTAGCAACTAAATACCTTTAAATTTTACCCATTTGCAACTTGCTACCCTATGTTTAGTAATGTAGGGTACCGTAAAAAATATGAATTGTATAATTGTTATCATTGTTAACTGCATAATGGTAGCAAGTTGCAAATGGGTAAAAGTTTAAGGTATTTAGTTGCTAATTTTACTCGTTTAGGGTAGTAAGTTGTCAATTTTAATAGTGTAGGGTAGCAGCTTGCAAATTCGTAAAAGTTCAGGCTATTTAGTTGCAAATTAGCATAGGAAGTAAAATCAACTTTAGTTTTGTATTAAGAAATCATAAAATCTCTATTCTCATCCTATCATCTTGCCTTCCTCCTTAAGCCTTTGCTACACACATTTCACTCTTGTACTCTAATTATCCTAAGCATGCCTTTGCTAATTGCTACACACATCACACTCTTGTACTCTAATTATCCTAAGCAGATTTGTCCAAATTTAGCTGAATAGGATAATTAGAGCATAATCACATGCTTGTCACGTTCAAATTTTTGTTATGAAGTACTTAATGCTAACACATACAAATGTACTATAAAATAATAGTAATTATTAAAGAATTATATGCACGCATTAACTAATCCATTACATTGCATATGGTAAATTATCTAATCTCATTTGGAAAGTAAATTATAATATTAATTTGGAATTTCATCTCTCCTTTATCTACCTTCTTCGTTAGTGTTAGGCTAAACTGAAATAGATGGAAACCTATGTAAAGCCAGAATGTATTGGTTTCAGGTTTGTACTTAAAAGGCAATGATTGGCAAGTATAATCTTCGTCGCATATAACTAAATCTACCTGCCCTTATTTACATTTCAGCTACCATTTAACATTATAATATTGTGAAACGTAAACCTGCAAAATGATACGAAAATGGCTAGATTGATATCAACTTATAAGCTTTCAAACTTTAAGCTGCAACTGGATGAAAGCATAGGTTTGTAAATTTATTGTATTTCAATTTCCCATATTGTTTAAATTGTCAGCACCAATCCCTCAAAATCATATTTCTGAGCTTGAACTTCTGCTTTTGTATTCTTCTTCGATATAGTCTGTAGCTAAACATAAGAAACTTATTTTTGGCTCAATGTTTATCTAATTTTTAGCTGGGTTGAGTGGAGTGTAACACAAGGCTATGAGTTCATATGCAGGTTAACCTGCTTGTTATTGTTTAATCATTTTATGAAGGATAGGAATGGCGATTCATTACTCAACCTTCAATGTCCTAAGCTCTAACAAGTATCACTCTTTTACAGTGTAATCTATGTCTTCTTGGAATAACAAAATGATTTAGATCATGCCTAATTTTGTCCTTCTGAAGTTTTGACAATTCTATGACTCATGATACATGATAGGATACTTGATTAGGTTAGACAACCTAACCTGCTCTTGAAATATGATATGAGTAGCAGGCTTGAAATATTATTGTGCATTGTATAATCAGACAAATCCTTTATACTATTTTCTTGGGGTTGGTTGCATTAATCATTTTCCTCCAATTCTGCTATGTCAAGGCCATTTCTATACCATTATTTCTAAATGTCATATACTTTCTCACATAACCCAAGTTTGTTGTTGGTCTACCCTTTGGTTTTGCAGCGTCTCCAACTACTTATTGTAATCTAGATTAAGATCTGGAATTTAAGGAAGCTTCAAAGAAAACAAAAACCGGAAAGTTGTAGACCTGATGATATTCATATTGTGGTTTATTGTGGTTTGGAAATCTTTAGGAGAGATGTTTAATATCATTAACTAATTTATCCAACCAATTCTAAAGGACTAGAAAAATGCTTCTCTCTCTCTCTCCCTATATATATATATATATATATATATATATATATATATATATATATATATATATATAAACAGGAGAGATATACTAATCAGTACTAAATATCGAGGAATCAACTTTGGGAGAGAGTTGTTGAACAAAGACTAAAAAGCGGAACATTAATTTAGAGAATCAATTTGGTTTTATGGCAAGAAGAATTACGCTGAGAGATATTTACTTACTAAGAAGATTGATGGACAATTTTAAAAAGAACATATGTCTATTATATAGTTTTTTATTGACACAAAAAAATGCTTGTAATAGAGAACCTAGGGAGATAAGTAGATATATTGATATTATAAACGATATGTATGATGGAGTTATGACTTCCTTGCAGATCGTTGAAGGAGATACGCAACCATTTCCTATGACCATTGACTTGCATTAAATATTACCGTCAAGTCCTTACTTGTTTGTGCTAGTTATCGATGAATTACTAGGCATATTCAGGATGGTATTCTTTGATGTATGTTGTTTTATATTGTACTAGTTGGTGAGACTGGAGAAGGGTTGTATTCTAAAATAGAATTGCAAGAGAGATACTTAGGAATCTAATGGTTTTAAAATTAGTATGACGGAAACATAGTATATGAACCGTAGCTTCACCCACAAATCAAAATAATGAGAGAGGAGCACACACCGATGGACAAGAAATACTTGGGAGTCATGGTTATCGGTATTTAGGACCAATCATTCATCTTGATAGAGAGATTCTAAACAATTTTATTAATAAAATAAAACAAGTTGGTTGAAGAGTGCCGGAATGCTTTGTGATTACATGACACCATTGTAATTGGAAGGATTACCAGACAACTATAATACCAACCAAATGTTGGGCAATAGAAGAACATGTCTAGAAGGCGTAGCTGAAATGGGAATGTTAATATCGATGAATGACAATACATTGATACCAAATGAATATATGTGGGAAGTTGGGGGTGGCACAAATTGAGGATAAGACTAGAGAAAATCATTTGAGGTTGTTTGGACAAGTGCAACGTAGGCCAATAGATGCAACGATTAGGCATAGCGACGAGGTATTAGTCAAAGGAGTTGCTAGAGTTAGGGGTAGACTTGAAAGAACTTGTATTGAGACCATAGCAAGGATATGACTTCTGTTAATCTTATAGAGGACCATGTCCTGACTCAAAAAGCCAAGCTCAAAATTTTAGGACTAAGACTTTGTTATTGTAGATGTTGTATAGTGTTGAAGTAATTATTTGTAATCTTGAATATTTTATATATTTTCTGAACTATGCCACATGTATTATACTTTATTTGGATAATGAAGATTGAAGCATATTTTGGGGGTTAAATGTTTTACAACTTACACGCATACAGTGGATAGTGTATTTTATGCTGTTAGGTGCAATATGAATCTCCCTATGCCAATTATTGACATCGTGCCCTTTCCTAGTATTCATCTTGGATGTAATTATATCTTTGACCCGTGCAAATTAGAAGAGCATATCTTGTATGCATTGTGGGTTGGCAAAAAAAAGACTTGGTGATGACCATTATAGAAACCATCTCACTGAATACTAGAGATAATCTTCATAGAATTTTCATGCTAATTATGTGTACATTTTGTAAATAAGAAGCGGAAGCAGTACAACCACCTGTCACTCGATGAATTTATCTGACGATGTTTTGCATTTTCATGTATTGGAACATTGCTCATGGCCTTTTGAATAACTATCATGATTATCATTGTAATGTTAATTACACTAATTAGTTCTTACCTTTACAAATCTCATTACATGGCTACGAGGGGAATGAGGGGTGGAGGCAGGGAAGACAACTAATTTCACTTCTGCAAAGGTCTCTTAGTTATGCATGCATACCTAGATAAGGTAATCAGTGAGCATGATATGATATTGACACCGTTTTGTAAAAAAAAAGTAGTATTGAAAATTCCTACTGAATATCTTCTCTGTGTTAGTTTTACAAGTGAACTCCAATTATTTCGTTATAACTCTTCCATATATTCACTTTTGTTCTGTTGTAAACCACATCAATTTCTTTTGAGAGAACATGGGAATATTCCAAATTGTCTAAACTTTATAATTAGGAAAATTCTGTAAATGCTAATACTAGCGTTCTAGCAACAAAAGTTTACTTAAGGTGGTTAGAATAAAGGACCAATTTGATCCAGAATTTAACTTGTTTGTGAAATATTTATTGCTCTAATGAATAGTTTATTGTTTAGCCTGATAAACACATTTTTTGCGAGGATGTTACATGATAATCTTTACTGGAAAACATCTTTCAGGGTTCAATTGCTCAGCCCAAAACTGAAGGGTTTCGAAGTACTAATCCTTCTAATAAGCACAATCAGCTGCATTCTCATAAACCAGGCCCAAAGCGCAATCCACCTGCAAATGGTATGCCACCATTCCCTGTTCACACTTTGCCTTATCGACAACAGCCAGGGCAGCCATTATTGTATCCTGCTGGACCTCCTCCTCCTCACATGGTTCATGAGTATGGCTACCAGGCTTTCCCTCCACCATTTCCTAATGAACCCCATATAGTAAAAGCTGGATGTGAAACACCTATTCATGCATTTGTTCCAAGTAGCCAAGCTGGTGGAGTTGACGGTAACAGAAATTTCCAGCCACCACCACGAGGAGATTTAAGTGCTTGGCGCCCTAACACCAGTAGCTATGCTAATGGACCACACAACAATCATGAACCAGGTCGTCATTTCAATCCCAGATGGCGCAATCAACGGCCTTTTGGTCCAAGAGAAAATATGAATATGCCACATGGAATTGGACCCAGGGCTTACATTAGGCCATTCCCTCAGTTTTTTGGTCCAACTCCAGGGTTCATTAATGGACCTGGTTTTCCTGGTATTCTCTCAAACCTGCAGTTGTAGTTCCACCAATGACTATTATGTTCCTGTACTCATCTAGCAAGCAGTCTTTGCTTCATTTGTAATTGTAGAGAAAAAGCTCATGTCACATAATGCTCACATGATGCAGGTCCTGCTCCTCACATGTACTACGTTGCTGCTGCCCCTTTTGATATGATGAGGGGCTCTCCTCGTTTTGTTGCTCACACTCCACGTCCTTCCCTTTTGACACCAGAGGAAGCAACCTTGAGAGCTAATATTGTTAATCAAATCGAGTATTATTTCAGGTGGGCTTGTTCGATGAGCTCTGATCTTTGCTTGATATCAAGATGGACTTTTCTGTTGGTGGTTTGATGCACCAATCTCTGCAAAGAGCTTTCATATTCATTTACATATTCTTGAATAAAATCTCTCATGCACCATAATGCACATAATTATGTCTGGGTCCAGGAGTTTGTTAACTACCTTATCTGCAAATTTAAGGCTGTTAAATTAATATCCAGAGAGAGAAAAAACTTCATAAGTTAGTCCATGTCATTGTCATGCTTGCACTACTTTATGAATATGCCAAAGAAGTTCTATTAAAAGTCTGCTCCTTCTAGTTTCCTTTTACATTGGGTTATTAAAAATATGATTGCCATCTTTTCTCAGCGACGAGAATCTGCAGAAGGACCATTACTTGCTCTCGTTATTGGATGAACAGGGTTGGGTTTCTGTATCTAAAATTGCAGATTTTAATAGGGTATGCTTTTTCATGACGCCAATCAATGTTGTGCATGGTAATTATAATGGACATCTAGGATGACCCTTTCGACTTTGGATTTGTTCCATTCTACAGGTTAAGAAGATGACAACAAACATATCCTTGATTCTGGATGCTTTACAGAGCTCTAATTCCATAGAAGTGCAGGTTATTTATCTACATGCCCTTTTGCTTAGTTATTTGCATGCCCCATAATTGATTTTCGACCATGTAGTGTATGTCTCCTTCTAGACCATCTGTGTTTTTAATATGGTTGTCATATATTTGTCTTCCTTAGGATGACAAAATTCGGAGGCGTAATGATTGGTCAAGGTGGACCCCTGGAACCAGTCATGGTGTCACTCCAAATTCTCAGACTGAAGAGGTCCACGTTCCTGCAGGTGTGGAGAATAATGAGACAAGTAACATAAATAGTAGGGGCGTCTCTCATGACTCAAGTGGTAAAGATCATGATACTGATGCTTCTTTAGGGGAAGCAAAGAGTAGTTCAGAACGTAGTAATGTGAAGGTGGTAAATCGTGATGAACCCCTAACATGCAATGGTTTGAATGAATATGAATGCAAGGAATGTGCATCAGAACCATTTTCACAAAGTAAACTGAGTGGTGAATGCAGCTGTAAGTTGGATACGGTTTCATCTGGTAGCATTTCTGCAGCCAAGATTAGTGCTACAGATAGTAGTCCCCTCTCTGAAAGTTTGCAGGAGGCAACCTATCTTTCTAGTAGCAACAATCTTGAAAACATAATGACACAATCGAATGGATGGAGGCACTTACCAAATCGAGGAGGTATCTCAAATGGTTTTGTGGATGAGTGTCCGAGCTTCTCAGAGGAGCCAAGTACATTCTTGCTTGATGAGGAGCTAGAATTAGAGCATACAACTGAGATGGATCATCTCTTACCAAACTCAAGGTAACTACAAAATACATAGTGCTGATCATTTTGCTGTATGCAGGAATTTTTTTTAATGATTAGTTTATAGACTTGCTGAAGTATCTTTCTTTCCTTTATTTTCAAAATTTTGTTGATATTTTAGTAACGAATTCTATGCTGCATCTCCTCCGGGAAAACTTATGTACTTAATTAACGGTTTATCTTTCACTAAAAGTTTGTCAGGATCAATCACATCCTCTCTTTGTCTGTCACCTCAAACCTGTCAGATCATCTAAGTTTGACACATACTTGCTAATTGGTCGAAAGGACTCCTTGAATATGTACCTACTTCTTTCTGTTTTGATGTTTGTTGGTGCCAGCTGCATAAATTTGTGGCATATTTTATTAAAATAGACCTTAATATTAACTGATAGGGCTAAACACTTAAAGGGCCCATCTCGAGACTTTGCTAAGAAAATTCATTATTCATTATACTTTTTTCAGTCCGAAACGTGTAGATATTTTAATTGATATAGCGCTTACTAACTGATACGACAAATACATTGGCCTAGTCAGTCACAACTCGCAATAGGTGCAACTTCATTGAAGTAACCAAACATTACTACTAATGAGAATGAAAGACTATCCGCATCTCATATCCTTTAGAAAAAAAATAATGTATGATAACTTGATATAAATGGGCTCCTTTTGGGAAGCTATCACATCTAGATGAAACCCCTCATTATGGCACCTTGAAAGTTTGTATAATGCCCTAGGTTGATGGTCTAATAAACTTATTGACCATCCAAAGATATGCAATGCAAACATCTTTCCTACTTGGTATATGATTATTTCGAATGTCTGATTCTTGAATTCTTATATTACCAGTCTGTTTTAAATAGTCATACCTGGAGTTGTAGATGTTTGTTTAACTACTTGTTCTAAAGGTACTTTAGAGTATACGTTTCAACTTTACTTTTTCATTTTGTTTTGTCTTTATCCTGGTGAAAGCTGGATTGGAGTCTAGGACAACCCTGTGATAATCTCCAATGTACAAACTAGTGAAAGAATACTTGTTCCAAATGCCCTAAACGTAATTGAATACTGAGCTTTCTTGTATGATGATTTTAATCTTGTCTTACTCTGTTTAAAAGTGGATTGAAGTTGAAAAAGAATGGATAGGAGCTTGAGTTATATAGGAAACATTTTCATTATATATTTGGGCAAATTTAGTCCTTTGACTTGTTTGTAAGTCTTGCTTTACTAGTTTATAGGCGCGCCTTTCTGCAAGGCTTTATTTAAACTATAGACATTTTTTTGATGAATATATTATTTAATGGAAGTCTTTTAAAAGTGTTAAATATGTTTTTCACTTCCCGTAGTTCTTCCTGTTACTTCTTAAACCTTTCTTGTTCATCTTTATTCAGTATCATAATTCGTCTCCAATAGTGATACAATAACCTAGATTATCGTAGTTCGGTTTCAGCTGCTCATTTGTTATGTCAGAATGACTGTCTTTTCCTGTATTAGCTTTTGTAGATCTTTTCTTACTATTTTCTCCTAAATCCTTATTGACTCGATTTGTTCTCTGACAAGAGTGAATATATTTTATTGTATTGGTATAATCTGCAACAATTTCACATAAACAACAAAACCTTCATCCAAAACATTTGGTGACATTGGCTATTTGAATCCCCTTTTCTTCCATCCAAATCTGTACATGACCCCATCCTCTTTAACATTAAAAAACCATCCTTTGTTACAGCCTCAATCATAGTTCATTTAGGTCCACCTTTACTTCTAAGTTCTAATGGCCTAGGTTGTATATGTTCAAATCACCCAGGACAATTTTCTCTTATCTTATCATCATTTGATGCCAACTCTAACTTCCTATGAATAAACTATTTTCTTATATCTTTGAACATACTGCTAATCATCTATCTTGTCATTTTCGTTTCATCTATTCTCATTTTTTGACATTTTTTAATTGTCCAACATTCTAATGCATAAAGCAAGGCCGGTCGTATAGCTATTTAATAGAAACTTTCCTTTCAACTTTGAGTATATCCTGTGATCAGAAAGAACTTTAGAAGGGTTCCTCCATCTCCTTTTTAATCCTATGAAACAACATTCTTTGTTGTCTAGCCACTACACCAAAACTATACACCAGAACTCTAGGGCTGTAATGAGGGTTAAGGGTTAGATATTTCTTACACTTTTTGATATCTCTATGATGGTGAGTGGTACTAAAAACTTTCACTCCTGGGTATCTCTTGTCTATCAATGTGTACTCCATTTTTTTCAACTTTTGGTTGAAGTTACAGTTCTTTCTTATTAGATAGAAATCTCCATGGTTCTATTTATAATATAATCCTTCTTTGTTCTAATCAGTCAACACATTATCACTAACAAACATCATACACCATGTACTATTGTCCTAAATATGTCTAAAATATCTCCATCTATAGTGTGAAATGGTAGTAAGGACTTCATGTTGATATGTTGATCCTTGATGTAAACCAACGGCAACAAAATATAGTTAGAATTAGAAATCCCTGGTGGTTAGCATAGTAATGGTAACTTCATCGTCATATCCTTAATAGTCTGAAGCCGATAATGAAGAAAGATATATAGAAAGTGTGCAGTGAAGGATCTTTAATTGTAGTCATTACTTAACTTGATCCAATAACATCTAGATACTTGATTCCTCCAAAATCCACCAAATTATCTCCCTAGATACTCTATAATAAGCTTAGTCAATAGAAACCATAAGTAGATCCCTCTTCTTCTCTCTAAATTTCTCCATTAATGTTTAGTATGTAAATGGCTTCCATAGTGGATCTTCCTGGCGTGAAACCTAAATAGCTCATTTATTTCTATATTGGATATCAAGGTTCTCATTAGACAACTTGTGTAAATAACTCAAATTGTACTTGGTATCATTTTCTTTACTAAAACTTTTTGGGCTCGACTCATGATACATTTATTATTACCTAGGTCTCTACTCTTTTCTCCAATCTTAGCAAGCCTGTAAATGTAATTTTATCCTTCTTTAGTTCTATTATCCTGTACACGATAATCACATGCCTTACTTTTGGCAACAATTTCCCATGTGTTTTTTAGTTTATAGGGGGTTTAAAGATAAATTTTGTTGTCAAATTAGTAGAAAATTCAAGCTTCAAATTGGAGGGTTTAAGAAACAGATATTTCCTATGTTTGTCCCCTTCGATGAAATTTTTAAACCTTTCGAGAAAGAATATGATCCAACTCCTAGAGATTTATGAGGACTTATTTATACTCAATAATTGTGTTTTTTGAAGAATAAATTTGTGGCTGTTATGTTGCACGTACAAAAACACGACATGATATGGATGTGGTGACGGGGATTTTGTAGTGTACTGGAGAGTGTGTTTCTGAAATACACGACACAAAATTTGGAATATGTGCTTTGTGGCTTAGCTTGTCTTAGCTTATCTAAGGTTACATACACTTCTGTTGTTTTGTATTAGAAATTCCATTTAATTTCATGAAGATTGGTTGCAGTGGTACTAATCTTTGTATAAGAGTATTCCCCAACTGTTATGATTTATGAGAGATTAATTGATGCATCTCTTCTCAGTTGACTCAATAATCTGATGTGGACCCAGACAATTGATTCCATCTCAGGGTTCAGTTATAGATGCTAACTTTAAACTATGAATATCTGTTCATCACTCTCTTTTCGAACATCTTTTGTTTGAAATACTTAGGCTTTTCTTTTATTTATATTTAAAGGGAAACTATATGCTCTATTTTCTTCCAATTGTTTCGACATAGCCTTGTAGTTTAAGCTTCACCAGATTCTCATGCAGCATTTTCAGTTCTCATTTGCTTACGAATTTTATTATTGATGTTTATTTTTTTTTTATCCCAAATGACACCTATCAAACCAGAGTTGAGGAGGAGGAGGATGAAATGGAAGCAAACGATCAAGACGTGCAAAGACTGATAATAGTTACCCAGGTAAAGTGTCCTCGCTGACTTATAATGAACTCTTTTGTCGACTTATTGATTGTTGAGGCCTTTTCTCCAATTCCTAGTAACAATTCCTGGAATTACTTTTTGATGCACAAATTCCTATAATAACCTAAAAGAGTAAATCCTTCTTCAAAAATATTGTTCCAGAAGTTATTTGAGGTAACTGAAAAACAAAAGGTCTTGAAGAGCCTCCGGCCTTCGTCTATCGTATGTATCGCTTGGCTTCGTCCCACGGCTCGATAGATAATTTGTAAGCCTCCAGTACAATTATTTCCTTACAATGGCAGAGCGCGCTAGGCGCGCCTGTTCTTAAACTGCGGGGGAATTAGGTAAGAAGCAAGGGCCGATTGGACCGAAACCAAGAAATAACCCCTCACAAGTCTTCATATACCAGACGTTCGCTAATTAGTACTGCATCTAAAAATTTCTTAATAGTTGGTACCAAAGATAAAGCAGCGGATTCAGTTGCCCTTTCCTCAGTTCTTGAAATCCTTTTGTGATCATTTTTATGCCCTTGCTGTACACAATGAAATCATCTAGTTCACTACCTGTTAAACATGGGTTATTCATAAAACTGTAAATTTGTAATTACAAATGAGCAAGCTTGATATGGCTGCGTGAGGCGTCCAGGACCAAAAGGCTGAGACTTAGGCCTCAAGGTGGCAAGGTGGGCCCCCTCAAGAGTTGAGACTAGAATTATAGGTGTCTAGTAGGTAAGTTAAGACAAGCTCGTGATTTATGATTGGGACTTGTATATTGTGTTTCTCCTAATTGTTATGATAAATGTGTAAATTTTAAAACTATAATCTTTGCATCATATATTTTTGTGCATATTGCAAACTCCACACTCCACAGTTTCGAGACTTCAAAAACAAACAAATTAAGTGTTCAATTAGAAATCAACTGCGAAAATACCGAAAATATTACTAACTTGACATAGAGAGAAGTATGAGTCAGTATGTTCTTACAAGGTATGATACATCCTATAAAGGGCACAATTTGTTTGATTATTTAAGACAAGCAATTTATCCTACGTTACACTTTCTGTATCATACACTATGATACGTATATCCCGATACTATTCTCGTCGTATATTTTTCTTAGAGGGCTTTTCTCTCTGTTTTTTTTCTAGAATTTTTATAAATAATACACCGTCTAAAATCTTCTGATGAAAATTACTATCGGATAATGTATCTTATGATACACAACGATAATCAAGCAAATTATATATATATATATATATATATATATATATATATATATACATTTGACAACCTAGGTTTGTGCACTACAATGGACGTTGGAGTCGGAGATGAAGATGAGATTTGATGGGTTGTGACAAACACGGAAGAGAAGGGGAGAACAAAGGGGAAATGCTACTCCTTTCCTCTTCTTATATATATACCCCTCTTTGGCACTCGGCTTGACCTTGTGCCTCAGAGAATTTCTGGAAGGGATCCCTTAACAAGGTCAAGCCCTATATATATAGGGATTATGATCCCCGCATTTTTGCATTCTCATGATCATAACCGTTGGATCTTATTTAAGTCATCTAATCTTAACCATTGATTTGAATGGTTCAAATCAACGGTTAAGATTATATGACTTAAACAAGATCCAACGGCCGTGATCATGGAAATTTTAGGGATACATAAGATTGGGGATCCTGATCCCTCATGTGTGTGTCTGTGTGTGTGTGTATATATATATTATGTGTGTGTGTGCGTGGCTTGGGCCAGGTTGAAAATCCGAAAACCATGCATAGGTCGGATCACATTTAAGTGAACCCAGCCCCCTAAAAAACGGCGAGGCAGCATAGCATGCACGTAGGACACCACATAAGGTTGGGAGGACTCTTTAATAACAGCCCTCTTTGGCACTCGGCTTGACCTTGTGCCTCGGAGAATTTCTGGAAGGGATTCCTAAGAAGGCCAAGCATATATATATATATATATATATATATATATATATATGGCTTGGGCCAGGTTGAAAATCCGGAAAGTATGCATGGGTTGGATCACATTTAAGTGAAGCCGCCCCCCTAAAAATGGTGAGGCAGCATAGCATGCACGAAGGACATCACATAAGATTGGGAGGACTCCTCTTTAATAACAGTGCAAAGGAGAAGAGAGCTTTGAAAATCGTGATGTTTTTTTGACCTTCTTGATTCTAAGTGGAAAGCTTGGTTGATTTTCTGTAAAGTGAAGAGGGAATAAGTTCCACCTTGGTGTTTAGTAATATAAAATTCCACCTAACCTGTAACAGAAGCTCATACTTAGAATAAGACTACTAAATGTGCTATTCAGTATCCAAAATCCTTTGTAACTATAATTCGATGCTTTGGTAGGAGAAAATACTTACTTTGCTCCATATTGATGTGTTAATGTTTTGACTCATTCAATTAAATCAAAAACATATTTAAATTATAACAGGAAGATAATAATAGAGAAATTCCCCTTCTGGCTCGTCTTAACTTACTAGAAGAAAATGGCACTCAAGCTCAGGTGCATTCAGAGGACGATATGATTTGGATGAGTAGGACCGGTTAACTGAATGATCTTCATAGCTGAATTGTAAACACTTATCTCGTAGATTCTATCTGAGATGATCACAGGTTACATTGAATCTGATATTCTTAAAGGTGAGTCTGTTTAGGCCTGCATAGTAGCCACATAATCAGTGTTCTAAAAAGCGCTTGGCGGACTCGGTGCGCCGGAGGTCCGCCTAGGCGGTGGCCGATATATATATATATCCAAAAATTGGCCGCCTAGGTGTCCGCCAAACATTGGGTGTTCGATGCGGTGTGCTGGCGCCTAGTCCAATTTTTAGAACACTGCACGTGATGCATGGCTTGCGGCTATTAGCCACATAATGCATGGGCTGCCTATGTAGGGATGTGAAAAAAAAAGTGAGATAAAAACTCAATGCTGCTGATCCTGCTGCTATGTTATCCAGACTCCTCCACTTTAGGAGAAGTACTCGTGTCCACCGAGTAGGGCATGGATATGGAATCCGTATCCGATCCTCCATAGTGACAATCAGATACTTAATGGTCCTTTATGGTGACAATCGGAGACTGGTAGTGAAGTATATAGTTTATTTTAATATGGTGGATTTGTAGTAAAGTTATGAAATCTTACAAATTTAATTACATGCCTTTTCATGAAACCATGCAAATTTAATTATAAGCTTAAATATATGAAACAATGCAAACTTTATTACAACTGTCTTTTTATGAAATCATACAAATTTAATTAATTAGAGAATGCCTTTTTATGAAACCGTGTAAATTTAATTAACATGTCTTTTATGAAGTCATACAAATTTAATTACATGATGTGTCTTTTTATGAAACTATATTCAAATGTATTTATTTTAATAGTCATATTCCAGTACCCGTATCCAAAATTTGGATCATTTTTAGCCGAGTCCGTGTGTCCTTCAATTATGAGTTTAAAGGGTCCGACTCTTGGATATGTACCCGTACCCGATATCCGTACCCGAGTCCAGGTAACATAGTCCTGCTATATTTTTCTGCTTTGTTTTCCTTTATGTCACTGTTTTTGTTGCTTGCTGAGTATGGGGAACAGGTTGAGGGGACAAATGGAACTGTGTGAAGGTTTTGTGTACCTTAAATCGACTGAATGACCCCAATATAAGTCAGGGCTCGCCCTCCTTCGTCTCTTCCCCTCCACTCCCTCCTTATTTAGGGATGGATCTTTTGGTGAGGTACATAAGTAGCTTCAGCAGAAGCAGACTACAAATTACTGTTGATGGCTTTTCATGTGCAGATGGGCTGCCCAATTCTTGTGGCGTTTTATTGACATTTTTCATGGACAGCACGAATGTGGCCCATTTTTTTTGTATGCTGTTAGGTTCTTTCTATACTACTTTTAATGACTTGGCTTGGCTGTTAAACCCACATGCCCATATCATGGAAGATATGAAGAGACGTTATGATCACAAATTTATCTTGTAATCTGCATACTGATATTTGTTTGCTCATAATGTTTTATGCTATATTGGAGGTGGCATAGATGAGGATAAGAGGAAGAAAACCAATTTAGATGTTCTAAACATGTGGAATGGAAACCGATAGATGCATCATTCATGAGAGATGGGCTATTAGTTAAAGGAGCTACTAGAGCTAGAAGTAGACCTAGGAGAACACAAGATGGTCCCTAACAGAGCTAAATGAAAGATAAGAGCCCAAAAAATGGGAGTAAGCTTCTTTGTTGTTTGCTCTAATTCTAAACATCTTAGATTGTTATATGGTCAGGTTCGTGTATCCTACCTTTTACCAATTTACCTTCTCGTGCCCAATGCCCGTCTCTGTGTCAATGCTTCTTAGATCACGAAAACAAGTGAAATTTCTGTTCAATATGATTCTAGATTTTATACAAAAAGGGGTCTATGTGAGGGTTCCTTCAGAGAACTATAGCATCAACTTATAAGATCTAAATAACTAGACTATGGAGCGTAGAGATCAGGATTGGCCTTATCCATCCTTTTTTTTGCACAATGTTGAAATTGTTTTGTACCAGAAAATACAAGTGAATGGACTAGACAGTGAGATATATTAGTTTCTATCCGACAAGCCTTTTGTTGAAGCCACCTTTAAACTCATGTCTTGCTGTTCTCTTGTTCAGGAGCTATGTTGCACCGATATGGCACGAGATGATTAACTGTTGGGATTGTGGTCTTGGGATGTTGGGAGGAGAAAATTTGGTAGAAGAGCTATACCAAAGAAAGAAACCTTGCTCTTGATACCATGTTGAAAATAGATCTAAAAGTTATGGTTTTCTGTTGGTTTTATTGACTGTTTATACCGATAATCTCCAGTATATCGGATATATCTTTTGTAGTCCAATATGACCAGTATAATGAATGGTTGGTTCATTTACCGAATTTTCTGTATGGAAACCATACCGATTTGCCTTTGAAACTGATTTATCAGCTGATATATAGGTAATATAAACCGATATTTGGAACAGTTCCAGTAGGTAGGTGTCCGAGTAAATGACATCATTTTAGAGTGTCCATTCTTCCTATATCAAGGGATTTAGGTGGAAAATTATTACCATATTATTCTGTGACAAGGTTGGAATTACAATACAAAAGAATGCAAGGTAAAGAAGTTTCTTGATCCAAAACTGAGATAAGCACATCAATTCTGAAGTTGATGTTCTCAAGCTAGAAAATTGATTAGGGTGATAAACAATGCTAACCAAAGCATGTCTTCTACCTTATGGATAAAGAGAGTTATAATTTGTCCATGCATCTTTAGAGGCACAATTTTAGAGGGTCACTTGTGTTTGTCCATGTGGTTCTATGTTATCTGGACTCGGGAATAGGTATCGGGTATGGGTGCATATCTAAAAGTCGGGTCCTTCACTCATAATTGAAGGACACATATTCGACTAAAAATGATCCAAAATTTGAGTACGGGTACTAGTATGGGAGTATGACTATTAAAATAAATATATTTAAACATTGTTTCATAAAAAGACAACATATAATTAAATTTGTATGATTTCATAAAAAGACATGTAATTAAATTTACATGGCTTCATAAAAGATATGTAATTAAATTTACACGGTTTCATAAAAAGACAACCTATAATTAAATTTGCATGATTTCGTAAAAAGTCACAATTGTAATTAAGTTTGCATGGTTTTATATATTTAAGTTTATAATTAAATTTGCATGGTTTCATGGAAAGACATTTCTTGAAATTAAATTTGCAAGATTTCATAAAAAGACATGTAAATCGGTAATTATAAACTACTAGTAAACTTTACTGAACTAGTTAATTAAGTCCGTAAGGGACCGTTCCTTCAGCTCCCCTACTACTTTATTATCCGTCTACCATATTAAAATAAACTATCTACTTCACTACCATATTAAAATAAACTATCTATTTTACTACCAATCTCTCGATTGTCACCATGGAGGATCCGATACGGATCTCATACTCATACCCATGTCCTATCGGGTCGACACATATATTTCTCCTTAAAGTGAAGAGTCCGGATAACATAGATGTGGTTGGATAAACACACAACTCTCATAGTCACTCGGTTGTTTAAAGATTATTAATATGAAATAAGTTAGAAAGATGACATACTATTGGCATATTTGGAACATATCGGAATAATGTAGCTTAAGGGCCTTGGATTGAGATCATGTTTCATATGGGACTCCATTTGGTACCAAACATTAGATACAACCCATCCTATTTCGGATGAGCGTTCTTTCAAATGTGCTATTCATTTCGGAGCTCAAATGGACATTTCCAAAACGCTAGCCCAACGAGCGTCCTGGAAATGGACTTTGAATAAATGGAATGGAATGTTACTGTAATCCAAACTATCCCTAAATCATTGAAATAAATTTCTTTCTATATAATCTTAACTCCATAATCTTCATTCAATTTGACATTAAAAGGCAACCTATACTACATGAATACTGGTACATATACGAATAAGGACACCGACATGGATATGGGTTACTGGAATTTTCAAATAGGTACAATAGTCACGTATGCTGTACGAATTCGGACATGGGCACATAATAGGCAACTGAGCGTGTGAGAATGCTCCGTATATAAGTTCACAAACGTGAGAGTTTATAAGTTGTCAGGGGAGACCAAGGCTGGGTTTGATAATCTTATCTGTGTTTTTTTTTGAACTTCGGTAAAAAAAAAGGTTGTTTGATAACTCAAGATTCTGTTTGAGGCCTAGATATGAGTATACATGCGAAGTGCGTGCCTGAGAAAAGCAAGGCACATGTATAATAAGATGAAAATAGAGGTCCTTGATCTCAAAACTAATGTCTTACTCTGTTTTAGTTCAAGTTGTTCGCAACAAGACATGGAAGCTTCATTAGTGTTTGAACCATAGATAAGGAGGTTCGGTAATGATATTTGATCCTTGTATAAGGCCGAACTTGTTTGCAGTAAAAGCGCAAGTGCCTAACTGAAGCGAGACACAACCTGCCTTAGTGCCAAACTTCTTGTCTAGACACCCTTTTAATAACTATGCAACAAGAATATCAAACCCACCTAAGAGTTACATTAAATATATGAGCGCTTACATTAGGTTATAATACAATAAAGCCATTATCCCAAAATTTTCCCATTCAGCTCTGTTAAGGGTCATGTCCTCTCTAACACTAACAGGGTTGGTAATAATACCAATAAATATTTGTACGAGGAGATTTGGCTGAGTTAATTATGTACACTTGTACAGCATATTTCCAAGGTTCAATTAACATCTGACATAGCGGATTTGACCCTAAAACCTATTCCGATATGCATGAAAAATTGTTTTGCCATTTTAATAAAACATCAACTTTATACCAGGTAGGACCCTACAAACCGGCACTATCCGATCATCTTTCTACTTGACGATATTGGCAAATCGGGTTATGTCGGCTTAATGTCTAATGCTTTTTTAAAATTCTACTCAACCTAATAGTACAAGTATCAAGCCCCCACCACCAGATTAATACTTGCAATTTTTCTCTTGTGAGCTGTCCACTCTGTCTCACTTTTCACCTTCGACAACTCACTTTTTGCCCACCAACAACTGAAGTCTTTAGTGACTATCAAAGACTTTGTTTATGGGTGTAGAGATGCATAGATTCTTTATTTTATTGCATTTATATAATAAAGTCGTCCAATAAGATCCATTCATGAATCTTGGTAACTGTTTCATTAAATAGGGTGGCATATAGGCAATTTAGGACACTTCATATTTCATTTGGATTGTTTATCAATATTTATATATGACTATTATATGTAGTGTGCACATTGTGGATGTATGATCTTTTGATATATTGCCGACATTGCCGTCTGATATAAAACCGAAACTGGTATGAACCTGATGGCCGTTGTTTAGAACCTTGCATATTCCAAGGAAACTTGGCCGAGTTTTATATTATAGGGCAGGTATTAATCAGGCTAGATGTGGATGAAATCAGGAAAAATGATTTTGAGGCATTTATTATTATAGAAACTAGTTTCAAAAGCATAATGCTCACACGTAGGGATCACATAACATGCTCAAATTTTGCTGGGACAATTGCAAACATTCTTTTATCTTGTCTTGAATTTTTCTAGGTATATGAAATCTGTGATCCAACTATATTAGAGGTTGTCTTGTTCAAACTTATAATATAAGTCAAATATTTTCTTATATCTAGTTTATACTGAAGAGCATTTCGAATACTGTAATGCCATCTAATTATTAAATGAACCATAATGGACTTTATGCTTCAAGTTAAATATATTTGCGATTTTTTGCTTTCAGCTTCCTTTCCCATACACAAAAAAGCAAGCATTTGAATATGTTAAAGCGAAGAGATGAATCTAATTATGCACTGATTCATATGGACTTTATGCTTATATGTATATACTATATATCTGTGCCTTTTGTCCTTTCAGCTTCTCTGTGTGTGAACCTCCCAACAACGTCACCCTTTCCCATAAAAAATGAAACACATAAATTAATATCCCTTTTGATTTGGGGGTATAAGTACTAGCTTAGGGTAGTTTCCATAAACAATAGTCACTTCATAGTTCATACACAATTTATCAATACTGCAACCAAAAACTTTCATTAATCGATATATTAAACAGTTTCTGGTTCTTTAGCATATGCAAAACATAGTGCCATCAACCATTCACTATGAAGCAAGCAAACAAGCAAATTCAATATAAGTGTCAAATTTGTCTTATCTTATATATCTACGAATGCTTTAGTAAAATAAAAAAGTGAATATTATCTAGAGTTGAAATAACTACATATAATTAAACTTGATTTACAACATAGTAATTTATGTGATTCATATGGACTTTTGCTTACATGTATATATCTGTGCCTTTTGTCCTTTCAGCTTCTCTTTGTGTGAACCTCCCAACAATGTCACCCTTTCCCATAAAAAAATGAAACACAGAAAGAAAGGAATATCCCTTTTGATTTGGGGTACAAGTTCTAGCTTAGGGTAGTTTAGGGTAGTTTCAATAAACAATAGTCACTTCATAGTTCATACACAATTTCTCAATACTGCAACCAAAAACTTTCATTAATCGATGTATTAAACAGTTTCTGGTTCTTTAGCATATGCAGAACATAGTGCCATCAACCATTCACTATGAAGCAAGCAAACATGCGAATACAATATATGTATGTCAAATTTGTCTTATCTTGTATATGGATGGATGCTTTAGTAAAAAAATAAAAAAGTGAATATTATCTAGAGTTGAATAACTACTACACATAATTAAACTTGATTCACAACATAGTAATTTATGTTTACGTTGTAAATATCTATTCCCTTTACCCTTTTGAATCTGGGTAAGTGATCATGTTACCTTATATTTCTAAAGACGTATCTTTCCTTATCAGTCAGTTTCTTCATACACATTTTACTTTATACTGCACCTAAATTTGTTCAATATTTTATATGGATATTAATCAGTTTTTCTTCATTAACATATGAAAATTGTAGTGCCATTGACCTTTGGTTATGAAACAAGGAAATACAATATAAGAGCCAAATTTGTCCATCTTACATATCAAGAAATACTTTTGTAAAATGAAGTGATAGTAAAAGAGGTGAATATTCACACCTGATTTTATATGGTCTGTAAAAGATTTGTTTATGTTTACACTATAAATATCTGCCCCCCTTTTAACTCAAAATAATTGATCATGTTTTGTTCTATATTTTCGGAGTACACATCTTTCCTAAATAGTTGATTAGATATCTTTCCTTAATAGTTGACTTCTTTTGTATTAAATGATATTGATGTTGAATATATTGTTACAACCGAGTTTCATTGTGGCTCTAGTATGTTTTGTACGAAAACTGGTCAGAACATTCTTACTTAATTATGATGGCATTTGTATTCTTATATTTCTGATTGATTTTACTAATAAGGTTTTTGTTCTTCAGTGTTACCTTGTGCAGTGATGTAGTTTCTAATTTTCTATTTTATTGAATTGCTAAGCAGAATTTGACAATAGATAAAGATGATGATAGATCTGGCTCAGGCAAGTCGGAGCCAATTTCAAATGAACATGCAACTGCTATCAATGATGGCCTTTACTTTTATGAACAGGTAATATCTTCTCACATCCATCAAACACAATTTTTGTCACACAAATGTGGTATAGGCATCTGAGATAACCATCAAAGGGTGCAAAGGAATTGCATTAATTTCTATTTAGTTTGATAACTAACCTTCCTCGTTTTGGTAAATGCATTTATATTGCTTTTATTCGTTCCAAATATCTGGATGAGATGACACATGCTGCATTCCTGGATAGCTAGGTTTAGTCCATATTAAGTTTCACATTTAACCTATCTTCACCACACAGATTGAAAGTCATCTGCTTTGTGGCTACCAGATTGAATTTGGAGCCTTGTGGTACTGGGGCTCCCTTTTTATTCTTAGTTCTTCAGAGCCCATGCATGATCTTTTATGCATAGTATTTGCTTCTTTTGGGAATTTTATTGTTTATATTATGTCTTGCTGAAGAACAAGTTAACAAACTTCCTTTGGAGAAGCTAGAAACACAAGTATATACCTCCTCTTTTGAAGCTATTGCTAAGTTATCTGAAATGATGAGATCATGCGTGGGCACTTTTTGGCTCAAGAATGGGACATGAATAAGAGAAAAGGATGTCTTATTCCCAAACAACATATTTTTACAGCTAGAATAGGGATATTCCTTGATCCCCAACAAATCATTTACTCATATTCAGAAAGAAATTAGAATGCTATCCCTGGTGTAAGATGGACATTTTCTATTGGTCCCCGCTTTCTTTTTAAAAAAGGTTTGTGCATCCGAGAAAAGGGTATACTATCTCTTTGCCCCGAGAACAGCTCTCCATTGGAAAAGCTTATTCTTGAAGCAACTGATTCCATGAGAACAAACTTTGAATACGTGTCTGTCCATTGGGCATCCATCATGTTGCAGATAGGCATCATTCTTAGAGAAGGACAAACAAACATTATATTCAAGCATGTATCATCCCAGTCTTGGATTATTCTGGTGAATAGCTGACTGATTGAAGACGTAACACCAAAGCGAGTTTAAGAATAGAGGATTAGCGCTACTCCAATTGCAAAGTCAAACTCTCTTCTTCCTTATTCTTATGCTTTTTTCCTCTCAAATCTAATGGTCCTTAAAGGTTACATTGATATATTGGACGCCAATTTCCATGCCCTCATGTTGAAAACTTGTCATCTGCAATTGTGGTAACTATGCAGGGAGACATTTAAGTGGTTCATCAAGTTCACTTTCCAGTAGTTACATCCAATAAACTTGTACACAAGCAAATACCAAGAATTAGTCAGATTTGGGCAGCCTAATCATTTAAGAGGGGACTGTGGAAAATTGCATTGAAGTTTTGGTTGAACTGGATACAAACAGAAAGAAGACTGCAACTATCCAGATCTTTGAAGGATGAGAAGTAACATAATCATAGTGGCCCCTCACGCCTTAACTAGACTTAGTGGTCTGACAAATTCTTGAGGATAAGAGTTTGGTTAACTGAATAAGCAAACAGAAACCAGTATCTAAAACTTTTGAGGATAAGAAATGTCTTGGCATTGTTTTATGACAGACCTTGTAGGCAGGTTGGACTGGATAGCAAACCAACCCTCAAATAGTTCTTGCTATTATTGCAGATGGCTTGATAAAGGGAGGACTTCTCTAGTCTGCAGATTCAATTTCCTAACTGTTACTAACTAGACTTGGTTGTGTTATAGTGTTGACGCAGACGAATAAGGCGTAAATCAAGTTGTTTTGGATTATTAAGGTTAGCTAGCTCACGAGTATTGTGTCACCATCAGCTAAGAAATAATAATTGATGCAATCTTGAGGAAGGCACTAACTCGAATTGCACAATATGCCTAATAGTATGGTGTCATGCTGGCTTACATACGTGAGATAGCTAGAAAGTTCCCCTTGAGGAAGGCTAACTCGAATCGTACAATATGCCTAATAAGATGGAGTCATGCTGGCTTATATGCGTGAGATAGCTAGAAGTTTCTATCTATAAACACTTCAGAATGTTCAGAGATAAGACCAATACATTTCACGGATGGCGGATTATCATCAATGAAGAGTTCCAAGCGTTGTTTCTTATGAAGACAAGATATGTTGTTAAGCTTCATAGTGCTTTGTAGGATTGCCTCATCCAAATTGATCAAACTAAGGTTTATAATTTTTCTAACTTCAAAGATTTCAGAATTGTGAAAACGGTTTTAATTTGGTGGAAAGGACAAAGAGATTTGGCAATGGTGATGAAATCACCGCAAAGATAGTTCTTATTCGGTTCCATACTCTTCTCTCGAGTTAAGAACAAGAGTAAAAAAAATCCAAGAACATAGGGCACACAAATTATTTGATTACAAAGGCGGCTTAGCTTTCCCTTTTTTTACCATAGGAATAGGAATAACTAATCCTAAGCCCCTCTAAATAATCATGCTCCCTTATCTAACTAGGTTTAGGGATAACTATAATCCTAATCTTCTTTAAATAAATCAACATTCTTGCAAATCTAAACGAAAAACTCCTAATCCTTTAGGATTAGCAATCCTAACACTAAAATTAGGAATAATAATACCACTACTAAGATTTAGAACTTGCCTCCTTTTCCTTTGTCTTTCATCTATTTACTTCATCTGGTAAGCTTGTTGCTTTACATTTATGCTCATACTCCCTTTGATTCCAAGTTGTTCCATGTCCCACATCTTAGCTTTATGATATTTGTGGGTGTTATGTTGAAATTGAATCATGAACCACACACTAATCCCATACTATTGGGCTTGGCTTTGTCGGCTATCATTGGGTCATCTTTTGACAGATGATACTAGATGGTAGCCCAATAAATTATAAAGAGGGTAGACACAGTGACATCATCGTTGACCCTTCATGGTTAATTGTATATGGCTCAATATTACCAGGATCGTGGGTCACTTTGGTACGTGGTACGGGTACGGGTACGCGGTACGGTACCTCAGTCGGTACGCGGTGCGGTGGGGGTAGGCTTATTCGGTACGCTATTTGGGATCGCTGTTCGTTTTTATCTGGGTCGTCTTTTGTACCATATACAATTATATAGAAGTATACACCAAATATCATAAGTTCATAACCAAAGCCATCAAAATCCAAGTGAAGGAAAGCATAGACAATATTCTTGTAACTAAACCAAATATCATAAGTTCATAACCAAAGCCATCAAAATCCGGATCGCTAAATTTGACGAACGGGTCGCGTACGCACCCCGTTCAGGGTCGTTCGTCCCAATCCGTGGGACATAGGAGGGGGGGGGGGGGGGGTTGGCGAATTAGGCAACTATGATATGGCTATCTGTACTCGAGGACCATGGTATGTTCTCTTCACCCAAAAAAGTAGGAGTTAGTTACATATGCACATAATTCTTATCTTCCAATACACATACTTCATATCATATGTGCATTAACAAATCTTTAGCTGAGGAATCGAGAAGTCATGGGAAACTGAACTGCTAGAGTTGTATGGTAGTGTTTTTTTAAATATTTTTTTAAATGTACATTTCTATAATTTATCACCAAGTTTCTATCCCTCAATCTGGCAAAAAATGAAGTATATTTTTTTAAAGGAAACAAATGAATTAAGTACGCTTTCTGAGGCTATAAGAGAAGTTGAAATTTGACCCCTTTCATTTGGGATTCAAGGATTGTTCATATAGAAGAACCTATAAGAATCTGGAAGCGATTGACACCAGAATGCAGCCAAATGAAAATAGAAACACTAGATGATTTAGAAAGGATTGACTAGAACAAATTGTAGGATAGACTGAGTTCATGCCAGAACTTTCTTGTTATGTTCAGCTAGTCAATAAAGGAATTATTGATATGTTTTTAGGAATTCATTATTCTTTGTGAATAGGATAGTTTTTGACTAGCTTTAATACATAGGATGCACCGACACTCGATCCTACCTTGTGTTACTCACATTGTGTCGGACATGGATCAGACATGACAAACACTCTAAATATACTATGACACCAAAATCAGTACCGTGTCACTGTGTCCGTAATGTGCCATTGTATAATACCTGAAACATAGCAGAGGAAGTGCAATTGTGGTTAAGTCCTTTATTTTATGTTCTGATTATATTAAACTTGTTTCTGTGCTTTCTGCAGCTTCTATTGTAGAAATTCAGATTCATTAGATTGAACAAATGTTCTAAGTTGTACCCTTGATCTGCAGGGCACCATATTTGGTTCCAGAACACAATGGTTCTGGATATCTCTGACATTTTGAAGTTAATTTGTTTTTTCTTGGATCCAGAACATATTTAGTTTTTTAATTCTTGATATAGCTGACCCCAAGTATTTGGGACAAATTTGGTGTCATTGTTGTTCTTGGGTCATTCTTTGTGACCTGATACAAACATTTACCTGTTTCTGCTCTTCTTTCTCTAACCAGAAAGATTTTGCTTATCAACTTCCTTTGTTTGACGTCCTGAGTCCTCTGATTCATTCCTACCAATTCGATACTCGAAAATTCATCTCTATCCAGAAATATTCCCCTTCTTTTTTAATCATATTTTGTTTTTGCTTGTTGACATCCATTCTTTGACTTCCTTTTAAATCATTCCTGCTAATGAAAGGTCAGATATATAATGAGAGGATTTTAAGTAATTATGTGCATGTCTGCCTTGAGCCACTGACTTGTGTTATGACTTATGACACATGTAATATACATGGTGTATTTTTTTTCTTTGTCGATTATCTTTTGGTGTAGTTTAACTAACTATTCCTATAGTTAAGTTGAATTGTAATAATAATCATGTCACTGGCAGGAATTGCGTGCCAAACGATCCAAGTATCAAAGGCATAATTCTGGGGCAGAAATGAAAGAGGGAGATTCTAAACTTTTTGGCCATGGAAATTCATCTGGACATTCTAAGGCAAATGTGAACGTTGGTGGAAGTAATGGGTCTGAAGAAGCTGGACATGCTTATAATCGCAGGCGGCAAAACAAAGGCAACAAATCACATTCATCTCAAAACCAGCGCTTATTTCCTAGTAATTTTAGAGGTCATGGCAGTGGCCGTAATCGTCATGGAATTGTCTCAGAAAGTCCACCAAGCAATTCAGTTGGTTTTTACTTCGGGTCAACTCCTCCTGAAAGTTATGGGTGAGTCTTTTTTGTTTGAATGATGGAATTTGTGAATGCAAGGTAAGCTGATCCAGTGAAGTAGGAGAGACTACTATATTTAAAATCTAATATTTCTTTATGTTCTATTTTACATTTTGGTTTTGTAGCCTTACATTGTCAAAGTTGAGTGGCTCTCATGGTATCGTCTCTGGGAGCAGCCCCCCTGTGGGTTCTATGCCAAAACCACTCCCACCATTTCAACATCCAAGTCATCAGCTTTTGGAAGAAAATAAGTTCAAGCAGCAAAAGTAGATTTATTTTACTTCTCTCATTCTTGTCATAACTCCATGTTATAAGTTTTTCTTTATTGCATGGTTACTGTATTCTCATCCAGTTTTTGCTTGATCTCTAGGTATCATAAGTACCATAAGCGTTGTCTTAATGACCGGAAGAAATTAGGAGTTGGTTGTAGTGAGGTATGCTTTGAGTACTACATTTTTTTTTTCAAATTAGTAGTTGTGCATTCTGAATGTTCCAGCTCAGTTTTCATGGCTTTTACCATACCAACTTTATTTGTCGATCAACACATACATGGCTACACGATAGGATATATAAATGCAGATGGCACTGCATTCAAGCTTGTTAAGGCGGCAAAGACCAAAAGCCTTCGGAGGCCTAAGGTGTAAAAATGTAGACCTCAAGGCGGTAAGACGGAGGTTTAAGACAAAAAAAAAGGAAATATAACTTTCAGCCTATAGAAATTCTAGGATGTGAACATTAAACTAAGAGTGCAATAAGTCATAAGCTATCCATAGTTTTGATAGAAGTTAATCTTTACATAGACACAAAATTAAGATAGTATATGGTTATGGATCATTTCTGATAGAATTGAACATAAAGCTCCGTTTATGTAACCATGTAATCACACCTATACAATACATGCAAATAAGCAATATATTGAATGATCCATAACCATATACTATCCACAATTTATAGCATAATAATAGTTACCAAACAAAGATGACAAATAACATAAAACAACTAAAGGTTTCAAATAGAGAATATACAACAACAAAGCCTTTATCCCACAATTTCCTGGTTGGTTTGAGTCCTTTTCTTCAATTCAACTCTGTTAAGGGCCATGCCCTCTGCAACACAAATAAAAACCATATCCTTATTAATAGCTTCAATCCATTTTCGTTTAATGCCTACCTGTAGTCCTAGTGACTATTTTAACTACCATCATTTGCTCCTTACCAGTTCATCTATTGGTTTGCGTTGCTCACGTCCAAACCACCTAATTAGTTTTCTTTCATCACGTCCTCAATTGGCGCTGCCTCCAAGAACTCACACATACGTTCATTTATCCTATATTTTATAAGGTATGATTCATGTGTGGGCATATAAGTGTGTAATTAGTTATTTTTTTGGCCTCTATCCTACTATTCCTATTATCTTATAGGCGCACTTCTACTATGCACTGAGTTCATTTGTTTCAGGTCATTAGTACTCTTGATTGTTTCCTTCAGTCATTTGTCTCTCCCACATCTTGTGGTTAGTATGCTTTGCCGTTCTTCGAAAGGTCCAAATGTGTCATATGAAATGTGGATACTTTGTATGCAGGAAATGAATACACTTTATCGGTTTTGGTCATTTTTCCTCCGAGATATATTTAATCAATCAATGTATGACGAGTTCCGTAAACTAGCACTTGAAGATGCAGCTGCCAAGTATAACTATGGTCTAGAGTGTCTTTTCAGATTTTACAGGTATTTCTATCATTTACATTTGATGCTCCCTAACATTTAAGAAGATGCTGAAATATGTCCCAGTGATAACTTCTTATGGCGTGTTGTTGCTTACATCCTCGTCCAGTTATGGTCTGGAAAAGCAATTCAGAGAAGATCTGTATAAAGATTTTGAGCAGCTTACGCTGGAGTTCTACCATAGAGGCAATCTTTATGGTCTTGAAAAATACTGGTAAGGTGTTATATATGTTACTTATACTAATATATGGATTTTTGTTTACTCCTGATTGAAACAATTCATAAGCGGAAAGTTTTAGTTTTGCTTTGTTTCTGATTCTGTGTTCAGTAGGCAAAAAACGTTCATACGGGATAACTCATTGCTTTTCATGGTTAAGCAATGTCAGTTCTAGTTCTAAATTTTAGTAAAAAGCAGGCTCCAAAATGGGTTCATGATGGCTCAACTTAAGATTTAATGTTTGAAATGCAAGTAAATTCTGCAAAAGATCTTATTCCGTTTCTTATACAGTCTGTACATAAGTTTTTATCACAGGAATTCCATAATGCTGAAGATTTTTAGGTGCTGTTTGTCATACATATTATATTAAATTTAGTCTCCAAATGCAGGTGCCTACAAAATATGCCATGATCTTTTTGGCTATTTCTCATGTTTCTGTTAGTTATGCTGATACGGTATTCCATCTTCATGATAAGAGCTATCAAAAGAGAGTGATGATTCTCATCCATTTGAAACCCTATGGTCTATCCTCAATCGCCATCTCCCCTCTTCTCTGTTTGTTTTCTTTGACAAGCTGCTGTTGTCAATCTTCATTATCCACCAAGCTGTTATGGTTTAAAACAGTTTATTTGGTGATTCGTGATGCTAATAATACTTTCAATGCAGTGGTTATCACATACATAGTTATGCTTGCTGTGGCTAGCATTTGATCATAGTGTAATCTGCTACAGCTTTGACTAGAGAAATTTGGAAATTTGTTGACCGACCTTTATTCATCTTTGTATTTTTATTTATGATTTTTTATCACCATTGATGCATTTATGGCCTGTATAGAGCAATGAAAATACTGATGTTGGCAATAGAGATTATATTAATGCCACTATGGTTGTAATATTTTATGCTTAAAGATTTAGTTTACTGTGCATTATAAGGTAGAGTTGAGTTTTTAATCTCTGTTCTTTATTTTGATTATGTTAGGGCATTCCACCATTATCGGGACCAGGACAAGCCTCTAAATAAGCACCCAGATTTAGAGAGGATATTAAAGGAAGAGTATCGAAGCTTGGAGGATTTTCGGGCCAAGGAGAAGGCAGAGAAAGCAAAGGTGAAAGAATCTGGAGGCATTAGCTGCAGTAATAATGGTGGTTCCTGCAAGAGAGGGTTAGCACTCAAAGAATAGTAGTGGAACCAGCTTGAGTAGCCGGGTTCTCTGCGAAGATGAGGAAAAGGAAAGAAAGAGGCAAAGTAGTCAAGTCTGATGACTAATAGTCTTGCATGAGTTCTGAGAGGACATGGGAGATTTGTTGTGTGGGGTTAGGAGGGTTTTGGTTAGATGTGGCTGTGTGCGCAGATTTTGCTGTCATTCTGCAAGGTGGCTGGCTAAGGAATTCTTTTTTCCCTCCTTCCGGATATGTACATAAAAAAAATAATGGGCTGTATCTGGAATTGTGGAAATTGAACAATAAGAGCTTGGAAATTTGCCCATTCAGTATCTTCTTTATGGTCTTTGCTTATTACTGTGTCATAGTGTTAACAGGTGATGCCGCTGTGCGAATTACAAAATGCAAGAAACGATGGGTTTGATACAACTTTCATCTCATTATGAAAGTTGCTTCTGCTTTCACCTCCTTTTTTCTTTTTGGCCAAGAGCTACACATTAGTGTGTTTAGTAGAAGTGCCGATTGTTTTGCTTTCAAAGTTGAAAGTTGTGATCCCACATGTTACATTTTATTTTTGTTTGATTTTTTACCGAATGCCTTATTTTTTACAATTGTTTTTCTAAGCTTATCATTGCAACTTATAACAAGCAATTTTATAAGCTTTTACAACTTTATACAAGCAGCGAGTACCTGCTAGAGATGACACCTCAACCTCGATTGACAATTACATAATACTATTGTGCAAGAATGATTTTTCAAGTTGTGATAGGTTAGCTGCCTAAGTTTTACATCATGCCAGCCTTGTCAGTTTTACATGTAATCTTTTATTGGAGAACGATCGGTTATATAATTTTTTTCCGATTATTTATAGTAACATTTTTTATATTTTATGTTTATTACATAATTTTTTTTATTTTAAAAATAATTATAATAATTTTTCATATGTTTTATGTTTATTCCAGGGATCTTCCATATATTTTATGTTATTATACTAATCATTCTTAAAACATAAACAACTTTTAAAATATAAAGTATATGGAAGGTTCGTGTAATTATTTTTATTATTTTAAAATAAAAAATGTCTACATAATAATCATAAAATATAGAGTAGGTTGTTACACTAATTACCTTATGTTTGTTTAGTTTTGTTTGAGTTTTAAGTCGGAAGTAATTTGGGTAGTGAAATATGAGTTGGAGGAGAATAGTAAAATTTAGTTGTCCGAGTTTCATAAAAAATATGTTCTTTTCGTAATCATGAAAAGAATGGATAGTTTGATAGGTAATGATGAAAACGTTGGTTAACTTGATAGGAAGTATGAGTTCTACTTTAAGGATGTCAAGTCGTAAATAAACTCCTTGCTAATTGTTGTACAATAAACAAATCTAAATGGAGGTGAATATAGTTTAAATATCAATAAATGACAATTAAAGGCTATTAATAAATGACTAATTAAAGGCCGTCTATCAATTCTAAACTATTTGAAATAAATAAAAAAATAGAGTAAAAAAAAAATGATGAGACAATTTCAGAATATGACTCTGGTCTCCATGGGATTACTCAAGTCTTAGCACTCTAATCAAATTTAATCCATTTTGTCACAGACTCAGTATTTTTTTTTTACACTTCGACTGGTGCGACACACAAGCTTACTCCTCGAAGATCCGTACAAGTCTCCCCCCAAACAAACTTAGCTAGAATGCTAAGTTAAGAGAGAGTGGAACTTGGAAAACTTTTATTATACTGAAAAAAGCTTACAAATTTTGATGGTGAGGAGCAAATGAGCCTACAACTTATTTACAGGACCTCAAAGGGATTAACAAAAACATCTAGAAAGAGAATATTCTAGGTATTATAAATCCTAGATATTTACAAAAAATACTCTAGAACATGTAGAAATGGAAACTTTATGGGTCTTCAAGAAGACTCCACCACATTTTGGAGGATTCCGGAAGCTTCTAGCAAAACCTCTGTCGGTAGGCCAAAAAATATTGTGTGTGACATTCTCCCCCACCTATTGTATTAATGTCCTCGTCACACACGGTTGCTAAAAAATTCTTGGATCTTGTCTTCGAACTGATACACCGTGTCAATATGTTCCTAGATTGACTCGTAATATGGCATTCTCCTCCAGTTGATGAGATACTCCACATACGAAAAAATGCTACATCGTCAAATGAACCTTGAGTCAAGTACGATTTCACTTCCTTGTCGAATGACGTGGTCATGGTCGTCATAGGTTGTTTCGAACCTCCTCGTCGAGGGTCCTCCAAGTCTGCATGATAAGGCTTGAGGCAGCTTGCATTGAAAACATGATGAATCTTCAACTTGGCGGAAAGTTCGACCTTGTAGGCAACTTTGTCCACCTTCTTAAAGACCGGGAAATGAAATTCATACTTGTAAATCAGTCCCACCTTGCGGAACACCTTGAACCGTTGTGGTTGAAGCTTGATCATCACCAACTTCCTTCCTTGTATTCGGCAGGCCTTCATTTAACACTGACCCATTTCTTCATCTTACACACGATTTTCTACAGAAATACCTTAACAATATCTGTTTTCTCCTTGAAGTTCGAGGCAAACTGGTGAGCCACGAGGATTTTGCTTGATGTCCTCGTACTCAACGTGTACGGAGCGAATGACTATCGTCCCATTACCAACTCGAACGGGTTGCTATGAGATGACTTGCTCCTTTGGAGATTGTACTAGAACTGTGCAATGTCCAAGTGATGCATCCAATCCTGCTGATTAGCACTTACGAAGTGCCGCAAGCACTCCTCGAGTAGGGAATTGACCCACTCTGTCTGTCTGTCCGTCTGTGGGTGAAAACTAGTTGAGAAGTGTATATCTGACCCAAGGATCTTGAATACCTACATCTAGAACTTTTCCATGTGGGGGTCTCGGTCACTAATAATGCTTTCCGGAATGTCCCAAAACTTCACCACATAGGAAATGAACAAGCATGCTACCTCCTCTTCAATGCAGTCCGTCGGTGTAGCTATGCGGGCCTCATACATAAAAATTTGGTCTACTACCACAAGGATAGACCCAAGTGTTCCTGCCTTGGGCAAGACAGAGATGAAGTCCATCATAATGCTCTTCCACAGTCGACTTTATACGGGGAGAGGCTCGAGAAGGCCCCCGAGGTATTAGTGATCCACCTTGTCTTATTGGCACACAAGACAAGTGCGCACTTAGCCCTCCATATCCTCGCACATGCGAGGCCAATAGTAGGCGACCTCCAATAATGCCAAGGTCCTCTTTTGACCTAGATGTCCGACCCACTTGATGTCGTAGAATTATTTGAGTAGATTTTTGCGCAAGCCACCACATTTGGGTATAACTACCTTATTGTCCTTCATGTAGAGAAGCCTGTCCTTAGCCAAAACTTTCGTATTTTGCCTTCATGAGCGAGCTTCACCAAAGCCTGTGTCAATGGGTCCTCGGCTATACCTATCTTGACACGCTCAAGTATATCACCCTTGAGCAAGCATACCATTACGAGCTCGGCCTTCCTGCTGAGAGCATTAGCCACATGGTTGTCACGTCCAGTACCGAAATACGGAGAACGAACATGTGACACGGCCAGCTACGCACTATGGAGTACACCAGCACCCTGTAATACAATCAATGCTATCTATGGATAAGGGGGTGCATACTACAATTAAGTCACTTAGGTTTATAATGAACATTTATGTCTCAATCGTTTAAACAAGAAGAGGTAATCATAGAGCATGTAAGATAAAGTAGTAAGGCGTCACAGACGCTCTATCAAAATGATCTAAAAACTAGTCGTACAAAATACTGGGCTAGTAGAGTAACAATAATACATGACTATAATCAGCTACAATCTGAATAAGTACAATCATGTAAGAGAAACTAATATTTAGATATGCCGGCTAACAGGTGCCGGTGGCTAAATACCCCAAAAGAAACAAATGTACAATATGAGTGAAGAAGAAGAAACCCACTCATGTCCCTTATCGGCCATCCGTCTGGTGCACGTTGTTGTTCAAGGGAAGATACACTTGATCCTCGGGCTCTGGCTCTAAACCTGGCCATGCAAAGCCAGTGGGGTTAGACCCGAAATAACAAGTACCACAAGGAAGCACGAGTGAAGAAACAAAAACTGAAATAATATATATATATAATGCATAAACCAAGAATTATAGGCGTATATACCATCATCGAGGTAATACAATACCCCTACACCAAACAAGGACAAGAAGTGTCATACTACGTCGAGATAGAGAGTACATCTACTGATTAGGGTCAAGCTAAAGGTCTCTGTGTCATAATTTTGGTTTATAGCTTATCGTAGCACAACAATCCAACACTACAACCAAACAAGGACAAGGGTTGGACCACTGCACCACGACAGTCCATGTCCCTAGACAACAAAAGATACAGAGCACAATCAAGTTTAGTTAAAGAATCGACCAATCAATTCTACGACTTTCTATATGAAGTCTGGGTTATCCCAGCAGTATAATGCATAAATAGGGATCCTCAGATCGTGCTATGTCCGAGCAGGACTAGCCGAACCAATATTAACACATAGCATATAGAATATACACTAGTCCCTCGTAAGGCCAATATGCTAACAGATCAGATAACGCATAACACATAGTAATCAGATACTGCACTCCACTAGTGTAGATGATAAAAAGAATCCGTGGTGGTCAGCATGGCATGCCATGATGAATGTCTGGAGTGGCCGACATGTACGATCTCAGGATTCTGTTCCTTTCCAATGCTCTACATATGTTAGTTTCCTAGTTAACCCTACTGTTAGCTAGTATCTCATGGCGTGGTCACATGATCATTTCCCCTATATGTCGTACCTTAGTATGTGTACGCTAGGTACGGATCCACATTATTGTCCGTGGGCCTCATCTAGATTCACCCAAGCGTAATACAACAAATCACAAATATCCTAACCATGCTATGCTTACTGACCAACTATAATTTTTGTGCCAGAGAAATCGAGAACGTATAACATCACATGTCAAGCAGGTTCAAATGGCACCTCGGTGCATAAATAAGACATGTAACACACTAGCGCGTACTAGGTGTATCAGCACGGATACAAGTAGTCAGACCAGGATACCAAATCAATCAGTCAGTCATATGAAGTCTTCTTTTCACATTGTAGCACATTGCTCAGGTCAGATACATGGTTGGTTCCTCTATGTCAAAAGTCCATCAAGTAGCCGGGTTGAGCCAATAGCTCTAACAGTTTAGATTCTAGTCATTGCACTTGAGAATCTTGTGCAATATAGGTCACTAAGTTCATTGGCACTAGTAACATACTCAAGGCATATAATCAAAAAGATCCATTGAAAACCATAAAATTAAGCAAAACATCAAAATGAGCAAAAACATGTGCATAGGGTCTTATGTCGCATAGGAGTATGCACACATAAGGCTGCTGCATGAGTACATGCATATAACAACGTCTGTCGTATGAAACATCCGTCGTATATCTCTGCTTCCGCATGGCTCAGCTACATAGCTCAGCCGCCGCATGGCTCATCTGCATAACAAGGCAGGTAGCATAACATGTCATGCCGCATAGCACCTTCAGTTGCATGGCAAGATCATGCGTATAGCGAGATCTAGCGCATGGCACAGTCAGGCGAATAAGACAGAGCATATGCGAAAAGTCATGCATATAACATCCATGCGCCCAGAAAGTCTAGATGTATAACACGCATGCTATGAAGGGTCTGCGGCGAGGGATTCGTGCCGTATAGCATTGTTGCCACTTAGCTCCCTGCCCATGAGACTTGTCACGACCCGCACCCTGATGTTCGGCACACGAGTATGTGGCAACGTCCAGCCTACACAGCAACAACAACGTAGAACGCTGTCCAGGTCAACTATCTATAACTAAAAATCTCACATAATAATATCCAATTCAATAAGGAGAAAAATGATATATATAGCAATAACAATACTCAATCATAAATCTAAAAGCACGATAAGATATCAAAGGAAGAAATCTAAATCACAACCACAAAGTCTAACAACTACACAAATTTAAACTTCAAACAATAACATCCAAGTCTCAAATATTTGCCGAAAATAAATCCGGTACCAAATATGGCAATACTAGCTAACTGGCTAAAAGTCTCTGATACGAATATCCTGCAACAAGTCTCTACTCCTGAGTCACATGAGCAATCTTAGCAACCTCACCCTGGGGTCCATAAAAGGTCGGACACCAATCCTCCAAATCTACTGAAAAATATTATCTAGTCTGGATGGAACGAGTACAATACAATAGCAGTTTTAATTAATTGACAAAGACTATAAAACAATAAATAGTGAATGTAATACATGATGAGAAAGCAATAAACTAATTTCAGGATAGTAAGAAGAGACATGAAATGTAAAGCAATATGGCATAATCAGTATATATGAAGTAGAATAGAAAAGATCTGTAGCTAAACTACGTGTTTTAAAATACTAGTCAGATATGTGATCGGCTTAGGCAGTCCAATAATTTATACTAAGTTAAAACTAGCTCAATCATACGTGAAGTGTATGATTAGCTAGTAGCCGATGTCTACAATACAATATTTGTCAATGTCTGTAATATTTGTCAATGTCTACAATATTTGACAATGTCTACAATATTTGCCAATATCTTGATCACATATCTAGCTAGCACTTCCCTGCCCCGACTAGTACAATGGATCCAACTATGACACATCACGATACAATGATCAATGTCTAAAAGCAATATGATGAACAATGTCCAATATCGATACGATGGATAATGTAATATCTCATGACTGAAGATCCAATATATATACCAATCCGTGTACCATCGTGTCCGAAATCAGGTATAACATCACTAAATACTTATATCATAGTAATTATCAAATAATATAAACTATCAGAGAATGTACTCGCCTGTGGTCCTGAGCAATGAACACTAGTCGGTGTCCGAACTGTAGTCAAAGTGACCTATATATGAATTATCATGTCAATATATACTTTAGAATAATAAATATGCCAAACTAACTAATTTATAAGTTTCTAGGTCAAACTAAGTCAAACTAGGTCAAAACTAGGTCATAAAGGTAAAACTAGGTCAACCTAATTTCGGGTTCCAAATTACCTCCTTAGTTGGCCTATATAGCTATACTAGTCATATTAAGTCTATACTGGGTTTTCTAGATCAAACTATCCATATCAATATACTAAATATCGTAAAATATACTATACAGACTCATAAATATCACTAACTTATATTACCTTAACTATACCTCAAAAACCTTAACCAATGCCTTGTATGTTGACCATTATCTACCACTACTACCCACTAATCTCTTGGTACCCCTCCATGATAACCTCATTACCTATTGGATACCTTAGTATCACAAATTACTAACCTCTCCCAACTTGCCCCACATTCATAACCTTCACTCAAACATAACCTATCACACTATACTACACTCACTTTACTAGGATACTAGGTCTTACCTATTTGAAATCAAGTACTTGCTACACCTAGGTATTCCTCTAACTTACTCACACATACACCCATGTATCCTAGGATATGGAATATTCCTTTCTTCACATTAACCTATACACCCTCACTTAAATCCTACACAAATCCTACACTAACACTCTCTACAATCAGGTATCCTACTGATAACCCTCCTACATGTATACCCATTCGCTGATATTACCAAGTATCAGTCACCCTAAATTTCTACCCCTCACAGACACTCATATGCACCTTGCACACACTCCACACTAGTTCTCCTAACTCCATACTCACACACATGTATAAAAGCACTCCCCCTCACTTACTTACTAATATACTAAACTGCATAACACTCCATCCAGTTATGGCCTACAACTCAGATCACCCACCTACAGTGTACCCAGGTCTGATATCAACACCTTGCCCATACTTCTACTATTGCACATGATCCAAACCATACCCCGACTCACTGATCTGTGCATCACAAATATACATCTACTACTGTCCCGCATATGCAGATGCTGCAAAGATATGCGGTTGTACCTGCCTGCAACACATATAATATCCTATACGTCAAGGTACACCCCAATACTTGCTAAAATATACTGACACTGCATATATATATACCTAGATAGATAGATTGATAGATAGATAGGCAGATAAATAAATAGAGAGAGAGGCAATTTAATAGATAGATGGACAAATTCTAGGACACACTCTGTCCCATACACTATCACAAACACAACCTGACCACTTCACTCATGCCTACCCATGTATCACACTATCCAATTTATATCTAATTTATACATATTACACACAGATTAATCACTCTTATTGCACAAACTGGTATGCCAATACTACCCTTACATTAACACTAGCACTTACACTCTTAACACTCAAACACTATACTCAAACACCTCTACATACTTGTATACAATAACACACTAGACAACCCAACACTCACTCACCACTGGATTGGACACACACATATCCCTATCCATAATACACTTGGATTCATACCTCAATATGATACCCCTTACCTGACATTGAATTGCACCCAGGTATTCTGACATAACACACTCTAATTGGTACAAGCTTAGCTTGCTACTGTTGTGCACATGTTTCCTAAATTATTACCAGTCACTTCTCGCACTCTCTGATACTAACTGTTATGCAATTACGAGTGGTGAGCACACTGATACTGGTCTTTCCAGTTCTGAGTTCACACTGGGATCTCATCGATACTCTATCTAATATCACCCTCACTGATCTAAACCCAAGAAATACCCGATCTACACTCACATTGTGTTGCACCTAGACACTATACCCCTATGATACACACAAGATTGCACCTGATACCCACAATGTTCTATCTGAACACATACTTATACCTATCACCACCAATACTCCACTAGGCACCTAGCTCTAAATATGCTTGACACTAGAACAACATCCAGGGACCCCTAACCTCTGGGACTGAATGTGTACTGAACACTATTTCTTCTCTCGAGCTATCACACACACACACACACACACACACACACACACACACTTATCAATCACATCAAATACCCGAGCCTAAGGTACTTGTCTGCTGTACTGAACATAACAATGTCAATTATGCACTCCACTTTTTCCCTTGCCAAACTCAACTACAGTGTGGATCACTAACTGCTTGCAGTGACCAATACCCTCTTCATTGCCAATGCCAACTGCTGACATATCAGTATAATCTTTCCTCCTTGCCTTGCTGAACACACTCACACAACCCTACATCATAGTCCCTTACCTCCACACCTTACTACAAAAATCAACAACTACCTTATGACTGAACCCAGCTCCCCTTGAACCTAGATTCTCCCCTACTCATAGACTCTACACACTTAACAAATCAACATCCATTACGCTACACCTAGTTCCCTCCTTCACCCACTCTACTCTAAATGTCCATCTTCCTACAATAAAACATGATACCAACATGTACTATTGATACATAGCCCATCACACACACAAAACTATATACCACAACACACTAACACTACACCAAACACTTCCCATGCATGCCTTAATATCATACTACACCATGGTATCATGATACTCTAACCAAACCACCAAGACCATCATGGTACCATACCAAAATTATGTTGAACACAAAGTATACACTAAATAGACACTCAATTTCATATTAGAACCAATAACAAACACTTGGTGGACACCAATTCAGAATTTTCCCAAATTGAGTCCAAACCACATCATTCCACATGGAAAAAACTTAGATCTACCAAAATTAAGGCTTTTAACACCTAGATCTAGCAATAGAGGGTCAATTCTACCTATAGGAAGGTTTTTATAGGTATAATGGGTATTCCTAACCATGAAATTGGGTGAAAAGAATAAATTACCTATTGGGAGTTGGATCCCAATGAATCTTTGTGAATTTGGTAAAGAATGGAAGAAGTAGCTCTAAACGTCCTTGCTAGTGCTCCTCCTTGGTCCTCACAAGATCTAGCTCTCCATGAAAAAAGTTTGGGAAATTTTTTATGGTTCGAAAATGAAATTAAGGTTTGATGCTCATGAAGAGGTGGGGAAGATGAAGTGGAGAAGAAGAATGAGTGGGGAGAAATAAAATGAAAGAGGCCTGGGAAAGAGGTTGGTCATTTGTGGGGATGGGTTTGAGTTATTCACAACTTTTTTTATTCTCCACTTAAAATAAATTAAATGGAATGAACCAAATTAATTAGGATGACATCTAACTAATCTAGAGGGAATATTCTATTCATGACAAATAGGCTAATTAATTTTTAATTACTATGGTCATGACTAATAATAATTAGCAATAACTAACACTAATATAATTCTAGGCAATCATTAATATAAAATAATATAAAAAAATTTAGCAACATACAAAATTACCAAAATACTCCTATGGTAGAAAGTGGTGGATACAAGACTTCATTATCCCATAATAGCGAGCACTCCATGAAAAAGCTCTGAAATTTATTTTCTTCATAAAAGTTTTATTATAACCCCAAATCTAGTGAAACATAAGTCAAAATCGCACAAAATTTAATTCTCTACAACATGGAACAACTAGTTTTCAAAAATACTATGTCACGACCCGCACCCGGAAGTTCGGGCACGAGTACGTGGGTACGTCCAGCCTACGCCGCAGAGTCGGCGGTAGTACGCTGTCTAGGTCAATCCATCTAACTAATCTAACTCATTCACAATTTAACATAGGCAAGATAATAATGAGAATAGAAACTTAAATTTTGCAACTGAAATGAATGAGACAACAATTCAAATGTTTAGTACAAGAATTCCAAAATAAAATTGGGGACAAACCCGATTAAATAAGATAAGAACAGAAATAAAAGATAGCTACTAAAAGCTACTCAGCAGCAGGGGTCTCCTGGGTAGGGTCTGGCTCCTCATAGGTATCGTCTGTACCCTCATATGGACCATAATAGGTAGGGGCAAGGTCCTCATCATCGCCTAAATCAACAGATCCAGTCAGGAAAGGAGCAGAGTACACAGTGCACAACAAGGTTAAACTAAATAATTATGACAATTAATTATTGAATATCATGTTAAGGAAAATTGCATAAAGAATGTCAATATCTCAGAGTTACAACTATAAACAGGAATATGAGAAAACAGAAGTAAATGAGCAGAGTGAAACTATCACAGTCAGCAAGAAAGATAAACATGACTAGAAACTATCTGTATGAAACTTGTGTTTGTTTTTAGAATACTTAGTTGGCATGTAGGGGTTTATAAGGCTAATCCGGCCGTCATGAACGGCTATTAGTCATGAATAATCGAGATCCGGCTGAAGGACAGTCGTGTACCAACAGCTATTATTCACGGCAAGGGGAAGGGTAAACTACATGCCTTTCAGTATTCTCCCACCCGACATGAGAAACAAGACATGAATTCCAAATATTCAAGACATGAAATATAGTATTCTAACACTACGTGTAATCAGCAAGAGTACTGGTAGAGCAGGGAATTTAATTATCACAATATAAAGATTAACTTGAAGTGCAGGTACTTGCCTGTTGTTTGGATCTGATTAATTAGGTTCTTGGGAGAAAAGTCCAGAGGTGAGTCCAAAAGCTGAAACAGACATTACCATCATGCTCAGAAGATGTCAAATAGCTAGAAACGCCTGTCCTTGGGTCCAATTTGGAGACAAGGACAAAAACGGCAGTTTCGGGTCAAAACGGGGTCCGCCGTTGGGCCCGCTTTGCACCGAAAAACGTGTCCGGGTCAAAAGTCTCCAAATTCACCAAACTTAGTGTCAACAGGTCAGGAACGCTGATACGAACCCAACGGAACTTCCAGATTTGGATTCCGATGAGCCGAACACAAAATCGCCCGTCGAGCGGGGCCTGTGGGGCCCACGACACGCGATTTCGTCAACGTTCTCAGAATCGAACCAAACTTGACCCACAGGACCAGCGTATCGCTACGAGTCCGATGGCGCAAGTTTCGTCTCGATCCGACGAGTGTACACGAAATTAGGGTGAATTGCCGAAAAGACAGATACGGGGCGATGTCCGCGGATACGCGTTGATTCCGGTGTGCACGCACACCCGAATCAGCTTCCACGAAGACTCACACGTCCGTATCGACGGTGCGTACGTATCTGCGAAGACCGCACGTGACCAAGTCGTCCCGTTTGGCGGGACGTACTCGGTTCCGGGGTGAAACAGGGTCTGGTTTTTCCTGTTTTTGGATCGCGGTGTGCGATCACCACAGGACGCGATGTCCCGAACAGTTTGTCCGGACACCGAGAGGGTCATACAGGCTTCACAACGCAATTTGCAGAATCGAAAAAGGAGCTACGAGGCGAAAGTTACACATACCTGAAGGGGACCCGAAAATCGGGGTCGAGACGTGTCCGTGTCGTGTCGGACACGACACGAAAAAAGGGGGATTTAGGGTTTAGGGTTTGCGGGACTACGGCGGCCGGCCGGAGGCTGAGGCGGCTCTGGCTAGCCGGAGGCGGTCGGGGGGTGTTCGCCGGGGCGGGGCGGAGGCGTCGACGGGCGGGGCGGCGCCGGAGGCCGACGGGGGCGGCTCCAAAGGCTGCTGCTGCTGCTGTGGCCACCGCGGCTGCTGCTCGTCGTCGAGGGCGGCGGCGCAGGGTCTCGCGGAGGGTGGCGCCGGCGAAGAGGGTGGCGGAGCTGGTGGGAGGCGCCGGAGGAGGCGAGGCGGAGCGGTGGTCGGGGAAGTTTGGCACGGCGGAGGGCCACCGCGGGGGGGGGGGGGGTTATATATAGGGGTGGCGAGGCGAGGGGGCTCCGGGCGGAGCGGCGGCTAGCGCGGGGGCGCGGGGACGCGTGGCGCTGGCCGGGCGGAGCGGCGGGCGGCGCGGCCGGCGGGAGCGGAGCGGGGAGCGGATCGTGGGGGAGAGGGCTGGGAACGGGTCTACGGGTCGGTGGCGGGTCGGGTCTGGGCGGACCCGACCCGACCCGTTAAGGCAACGGGCTGGAGGGGACTGGGCCGGGCCGCGGCCCAATGGGCCGTGGGCCAAAAAAATAAAAAGAAAAATAATAAATAAAATATAATAATAATAATAAACATTTAATTTAATTAATTAATTAGTAAAAATTGTTTTTAGGCATTTAAAAAATAGTTCTGAGGCCCAGAAAAATTCAGAAAAATTACCCTAAGTCCAGTTTTCCATTTTACATCCAAAAATGTTATTTTCATGATATTTTAATATTATTTATTGCCAATTAAAAATTATTTATTAATTGAAAAGCTTGATTTTAATTACAGAAAATTCCCAGAAAATTCCAGAAAATTGGAAAAAATCCAAGATTTAATAATTTGAAAATTTAGGGGGTTTACAACCTACCCAACTTACAAAAATTTCGTCCTCGAAATTTAAGAATAACAAGGCACGAAAGGAAAGGCCGAAAAATAAAATACAATATACCTCAGGTTTCAAAAAGATAGGGGTATCGCTCTCTAATCTCGTCTTCTCGCTCCCAGGTGGATTCGCCGGGAGAATGGTGCTTCCAAGCTACGCGAACCAGGGAGATAACCTGGTTCCGTAGGACTTTCTCCGAGCGATCCAGTATCTCCACGGGTTGCTCCTGGTAAGTCAAACTTGGGCCTACTTCGAGCTCTGAGTGATCCAAAATGTGGCTGGGGTCTGACACGTACTTCCTCAGCTGCGACACGTGGAAGACGTTATGTACTCCATCCAGAGAGGGTGGCAATGCCAGTCGGTATGCCACTTCTCCGATTTTCTCCTGAATGCCAAAAGGTCCAATAAATCTTGGGCTGAGTTTTCCACTCCTCCCGAACCTAATGGTGCCACGTGTCGGGGAAATCTTTAAGAACACCAGCTCTCCAACCTTAAAATAGAGTCATAATCAAGTCTTAGTTCCATAATCAAAATGTTTAAATTAACTTGAATTTTTATAAATTTAATTACCTCAAATACTAAGGGCCTTCGGTGGCTATTTGCCCAATGTCGTTGCCTGTCTTGAGCCACTCGAAGTCTGTCCCTTATTTGCTTTACCTTCTCAGCTGAATCGATCACCATCTCTGGTCCCAGCAGGGCTCTTTCTCCAACGTCGTCCCATGATAGCGGGGTACGACATCTTCGTCCATACAGCGCTTCAAATGGAGTCATCTCGATGCTGGCTTGATAACTGTTATTATAAGAGAACTCCACCAGATGTAGGTAGTCTTCCCAGGATCCTCCAAAATCCAGAACACATGTACGGAGCATATCTTCAAGGGTCTGGATTGTACGTTCCGATTGCCCATCGGTTTGGGGATGATAAGCTGTGCTGAATTTGAGTTGAGTCCCCAAGCTGGCTTGTAAGCTCTTCCAGAAGTGAGAGGTGAATCTTGAATCTCTGTCGGAGACAATACTTACTGGAACCCCATGTAACTTAACAATATGTCTGATATATAGATCTGCCAGCTTCTCTGTAGATAGCCCCACTTTGAAAGGTAGAAAATGTGCCGACTTGGTCAGTCTATCCACTATCACCCAGATTGCATCCTTACCACTAGGTATCCTTGGAAGTCCGGAAACAAAATCCATTGTGATATGTTCCCACTTCCACTCCGGAATGGGTAGTGGTTGAAGCAATCCTCCAGGTCGTTGTCTTTCAGCCTTAACTTGCTGGCACACTAAACAACGAGATACGAACCTGGCTACTTCTCTTTTCATGCCATGCCACCAAACATGCGTCCTCAGGTCCTTGTACATCTTGTTGGCTCCTGGATGTATAGAGTACTGCGATCTGTGCGCCTCTTGCATAACTTCTTCTCTTATGTCTCCTTGAGGTACACATAATCTATCGCCATGCCTCAGTGATCCATCTTCATGAATTCTGAACTCTTCTACTAATCCAGCTTGCACTTGACCTCGAAGGCTTCGCAGGCCTTCGTCTTGAAACTGAGTCTCCTTGATCTTGTCCATTAAAGTAGACTGAATCTGCAAGTTCATCATTTGGCCTTCTTTTCCTGGGATAATTACTTCAATACCTAAACTTTCCAAGTCCTCCAGCAGGTGTCTGTCCATAGTCAAGTACATCGCCATAGGATACATGCTTAGAGCATCAGCAACTACATTTGCCTTCCCAGGGTGATATTGAAGAGTGATATCGAAGTCTTTCATTAGTTCCAGCCACCTTCTTTGCCTCATGTTTAGCTCTTTCTGGGTGAAGATATATTTTAGACTTTTATGGTCTGTAAATATTTCCACCCTTTCTCCATAAAGATAATGCTTCCAAAGTTTAAGAGCAAAAATGACAGCTACCAATTCTAAATCATGAGTTGGATAATTCTTTTCATGAGGTCGAAGCTGTCTAGAGGCATATGCTATTACCTTCTTGTTCTGCTCTAGTACACAACCTAGACCTTTTCCAGAAGCATCACTATAAATAGCGAAACCTCCGGTTCCGGAAGGTAAGGTCAGAATAGGGGCAGAAGTCAGTCTTTTCTTCAATTCCTCAAAAGCACGCTGACATTCATCAGTCCAGGTGAACTCTTCATCTTTTCTTGTTAATTTTGTCATGGGCTCCGCAATTCTAGCAAAGTCCTTCACAAACTTCCGATAGTAGCCAGCTAGTCCCAGGAAGCTTCTAATCTCTGCTACAGAGTCTGGAGTGGGCCAGGATTCTATTGCCGCTATCTTCTTAGGATCTACTGCTATTCCATCCCCAGTCACAACATGTCCCAAGAATTCTACTTTGTCTAGGAAGAAAGCACATTTGGATAATTTTCCATAAAGTTTTTCCTTCCTCAAAGTCTCCAATGCTAACCTCAAATGTTCTTCATGTTCTTCGGGGGTCTTGGAGTAGATCAAAATATCATCAATGAAGACCACTACAAATTTGTCTAGGTATGGCTGGAAAACTCTGTTCATTAGATTCATAAAAACTGCTGGAGCATTCGTCAACCCGAACGGCATTACTAAGAATTCGTAGTGTCCGTTCCGGGTATTGAAAGCAGTTTTAGGGATGTCTTCCTTTCTCACCCTTACTTGGTGGTAACCAGACCTTAAATCAATCTTGGAAAATACCCGAGCTCCACTCAACTGATCAAATAAGTCATCTATCCTGGGCAGGGGATACTTATTCTTAATTGTTAAGGCATTCAGGGCCCTATAGTCAATACACATCCTGGATGTTCCGTCCTTCTTGGGCACAAATAGTACTGGAGCTCCCCAAGGTGAGACACTAGACCTAATGAAACCTTTGTCTTCTAGCTCCTTGATTTGTTCATTTAGTTCTATTATCTCATTCTTGTTGATTCTGTAGGGGTTCTGAGATACTGGTGCTGCTCCTGGCACTAAGTCAATGGAGAATTCAACTTCTCGGTCTGGGGGTAAGCCTGGGAGATCCTCAGGGAAAACATCAAGGTATTCAGAGATGATAGGTGGTAATTCTTCTGTTACTAGGGCTCCACAAATTATGTTATTACCCATTTCTCTAGAACCTCTAGCAAATTCAAATTCTGGCTTGCCAGGGGGCCTGAAGATTACACTGCCTCTGTGACAGTCTATTGTGGCATGATGTTGACTTAACCAATCCATACCCAGTATAATGTCAAAACTGGGCACTGGCATTACAAGTAGTCTAGCATACAGTTCTCTTCCACATAATGTAATAGGACAATTGTTACAGGCATCACTAACCGGGATGATTCCTCCACCGGTAATGATCTTATAACAATTCCTAAGGGGTTTAGTGGTTAAGCTATGCTTCATAAGGAAATCTACTGACATGAATGAATGAGAAGCTCCAGAGTCAAATAAAGTAATAGCTGGTATTGAATTTATAAGCACAGAACCTGTGATCACGTCAGCTGTGGCTTCCGCTTCTTCCAAAGTCATTGCATAAGCACGACCTTGCTGCGGTGCACCCCTCTGTTGCTGCTGTTGGTGCTGAGCAAAGCGTTGTTGTTGAGTTGGAAGCGGGGGTCCCCTCTGTTGTGCTGCTGGGGGCCTGGCCTGGACTGGAGCCTTTGGTGCAGCTGGGCGTCCTTGAGCAGCAGGACAGTCCCTCAATTGATGTGCTGGGGAGCCACAATAGAGGCAGGCACCTAGCCTCTTTCTACAGTCTTGCCAAGTGTGGCCTGGTTTTTGGCAATAGTTGCAAGGGGGAGCTCGCTGGTTCTGTCCCTGAGCCTGGTGTTGGGGTGCTGGAGCTCGAGGGAGAGGACGCTGAGTTTGCTGCGGGGCCCTCTGTTGTTGTTGTTGCTGTTGTTGAAAAGGGCGTTTGTTGGGTCCCGCATTCCCGGTATCTCTTTCTCGTTTCAGTTTGTGCCCCATATCTCTCTCGACGCCTTGAGCCACGCTCAAGATCTCCTCATAGGTGCGAGCTCGGCTGGTGGTGACAGCAAGGCGGATATCCGGAGATAGCCCCTTCTTGAATCTACGGGCTCTGTCCTCCGGGGTACGAACCATGTACTCCGCAAAGTGGCTTAACCTGCTAAATTCAGCAGTATATTCATCAACAGTCATGTTACCTTGTTCCAGTCTCTCGAATTGGCTTTCGAGAGCTTCCCGAGCCACTTCGGGGTAGAATTTCTCCTTGAATAGCCTCTTGAAGTCTTCCCAGGTGACGTCGGAAGCAGATAGTTGGGGTTCATCTCTGAACCAGGTTCGAGCAATGTCGAACAGTTGCAGGCTTGCGGACTCCACTTTGAGATCATCGGGAACCCGGGCAGTCTTCAGGAGTCTCTCGACATTCTCTATCCACTCATCGGCATAGAGAATGCCCTCAGTTCCATAGAATTCCAGAGGCCTAAGGTTCTTGAAGTCTTTAGCACTCCCTGGCCTCTTGAGTGACGACTCCTGGGGTTTAAGAGCTTCTGAGAGGCTGGTCCGCAGAAGTGCCGTCTGTTCTTTCTGGGATTCCACTAATCCCTGGAACACTCCTATTAGCTGTGCCCCATCTAAGGTAACTGCAGGAACAGATGGGGGGCGGCAGGAGTGCAAGAGTCTCGGGCACATTCGGCTCAGCTGGTTCTGATGTGCCTCCTACTGTGTTCCTGGTCTGGACCATTCTGAAAGATTAAGGGATAGGAAGATCAGAATAGAATACTTGGAAATCAAGGGCGATAGAAAAAATTGAGCAGCAATGATATCAAGAATTAAAATAAGGACGCTATACTGTGAATAAGCTTTTCCTAGAATCCTCAATCTTATTCCATACCCTGTCCTAGGGTATTATCCTTATTTTAGGGTAGGACCTGCATGGGCCACCATAAAAACGTGTCACGACCCGCACCCGGAAGTTCGGGCACGAGTACGTGGGTACGTCCAGCCTACGCCGCAGAGTCGGCGGTAGTACGCTGTCTAGGTCAATCCATCTAACTAATCTAACTCATTCACAATTTAACATAGGCAAGATAATAATGAGAATAGAAACTTAAATTTTGCAACTGAAATGAATGAGACAACAATTCAAATGTTTAGTACAAGAATTCCAAAATAAAATCGGGGACAAACCCGATTAAATAAGATAAGAACAGAAATAAAAGATAGCTACTAAAAGCTACTCAGCAGCAGGGGTCTCCTGGGTAGGGTCTGGCTCCTCATAGGTATCGTCTGTACCCTCATATGGACCATAATAGGTAGGGGCAAGGTCCTCATCATCGCCTAAATCAACAGATCCAGTCAGGAAAGGAGCAGAGTACACAGTGCACAACAAGGTTAAACTAAATAATTATGATAATTAATTATTGAATATCATGTTAAGGAAAATTGCATAAAGAATGTCAATATCTCAGAGTTACAACTATAAACAGGAATATGAGAAAACAGAAGTAAATGAGCAGAGTGAAACTATCACAGTCAGCAAGAAAGATAAACATGACTAGAAACTATCTGTATGAAACTTGTGTTTGTTTTTAGAATACTTAGTTGGCATGTAGGGGTTTATAAGGCTAATTCGGCTGTCATGAACGGCTATTAGTCACGAATAATCGAGATCCGGCTGAAGGACAGTCGTGTACCAACAGCTATTATTCACGGCAAGGGGAAGGGTAAACTACATGCCTTTCAGTATTCTCCCACCCGACATGAGAAACAAGACATGAATTCCAAATATTCAAGACATGAAATATAGTATTCTAACACTACGTGTAATCAGCAAGAGTACTGGTAGAGCAGGGAATTTAATTATCACAATATAAAGATTAACTTGAAGTGCAGGTACTTGCCTGTTGTTTGGATCTGATTAATTAGGTTCTTGGGAGAAAAGTCCAGAGGTGAGTCCAAAAGCTGAAACAGACATTACCATCATGCTCAGAAGATGTCAAATAGCTAGAAACGTCTGTCCTTGGGTCCAATTTGGAGACAAGGGCAAAAACGGCAGTTTCGGGTCAAAACGGGGTCCGCCGTTGGGCCCGCTTTGCACCGAAAAACGTGTCCGGGTCAAAAGTCTCCAAATTCACCAAACTTAGTGTCAACAGGTCAGGAACGCTGATACGAACCCAACGGAACTTCCAGATTTGGATTCCGATGAGCCGAACACAAAATCGCCCGTCGAGCGAGGCCTGTGGGGCCCACGACACGCGATTTCGTCAACGTTCTCAGAATCGAACCAAACTTGACCCACAGGACCAGCGTATCGCTACGAGTCCGATGGCGCAAGTTTCGTCTCGATCCGACGAGTGTACACGAAATTAGGGTGAATTGCCGAAAAGACGGATACGGGGCGATGTCCGCGGATACGCGTTGATTCCGGTGTGCACGCACACCCGAATCAGCTTCCACGAAGACTCACACGTCCGTATCGACGGTGCGTACGTATCTGCGAAGACCGCACGCGACCAAGTCGTCCCGTTTGGCGGGACGTATTCGGTTCCGGGGTGAAACAGGGTCTGGTTTTTCCTGTTTTTGGATCGCGGTGTGCGATCACCACAGGACGCGATGTCCCGAACAGTTTGTCCGGACACCGAGAGGGTCATACAGGCTTCACAACGCAATTTGCAGAATCGAAAAAGGAGCTACGAGGCGAAAGTTACACATACCTGAAGGGGACCCGAAAATCGGGGTCGAGACGTGTCCGTGTCGTGTCGGACACGACACGAAAAAAGGGGGATTTAGGGTTTAGGGTTTGCGGGACTACGGCGGCCGGCCGGAGGCTGAGGCGGCTCTGGCTAGCCGGAGGCGGTCGGGGGGTGTTCGCCGGGGCGGGGCGGAGGCGTCGACGGGCGGGGCGGCGCCGGAGGCCGACGGGGGCGGCTCCAAAGGCTGCTGCTGCTGCTGTGGCCACCGCGGCTGCTGCTCGTCGTCGAGGGCGGCGGCGCAGGGTCTCGCGGAGGGTGGCGCCGGCGAAGAGGGTGGCGGAGCTGGTGGGAGGCGCCGGAGGAGGCGAGGCGGAGCGGTGGTCGGGGAAGTTTGGCACGGCGGAGGGCCACCGCGGGGGGGGGGGTTATATATAGGGGTGGCGAGGCGAGGGGGCTCCGGGCGGAGCGGCGGCTAGCGCGGGGGCGCGGGGACGCGTGGCGCTGGCCGGGCGGAGCGGCGGGCGGCGCGGCCGGCGGGAGCGGAGCGGGGAGCGGATCGTGGGGGAGAGGGCTGGGAACGGGTCTACGGGTCGGTGGCGGGTCGGGTCTGGGCGGACCCGACCCGACCCGTTAAGGCAACGGGCTGGAGGGGACTGGGCCGGGCCGCGGCCCAATGGGCCGTGGGCCAAAAAAATAAAAAGAAAAATAATAAATAAAATATAATAATAATAATAAACATTTAATTTAATTAATTAATTAGTAAAAATTGTTTTTAGGCATTTAAAAAATAGTTCTGAGGCCCAGAAAAATCCAGAAAAATTACCCTAAGTCCAGTTTTCCATTTTACATCCAAAAATGTTATTTTCATGATATTTTAATATTATTTATTGCCAATTAAAAATCATTTATTAATTGAAAAGCTTGATTTTAATTACAGAAAATTCCCAGAAAATTCCAGAAAATTGGGAAAAATCCAAGATTTAATAATTTGAAAATTTAGGGGGTTTACATACTAAGTTTCTAGGGATCATTTTCACGAAATACCATAAAACCCTAACTTAGAAATTTAGGTCTATACCATAATACCCATCAAAACCAAAAATGCCAAGTACTAAAGATGTATAGAATCATAATATACACATTTTAGACTAATAATATGCAAAATAAATAAATAAATCAAATAAGTAAAATATGTAGTATTTCTCTATTTGTTCATGATGTACTTGCCTAAGCTCCAAAAAAAGAAGAAGAAAGAAAATGAAAGTGAAGAATAAGGGAAGAGAAAAAAGAAAAGGCTTTATATAGGGTAGAGTTGGATGGTTAGCTATTGGATCATGTCATGAATCCCTCCAAGCAATCCTAGCTAGACAAAATAACCCATGAACCAATAGCAAACGAGAAATAGGTATAGTCTCAGGGATACCTGGTGATCTTGCTAGTAAGCTATATACATACTAATACGTATATCGGGAATGAGTAGTGACATCTCTACCCTCCTTAGAAAAATTTTATCCTCAAAATTTAGACCCAAGGTAAGCTAGAGAAATCAGAACAAACACTACAACAACTACAAGCATATCTAGTAAAAGAAAGAAAAGCAACATCATCCTACATGGGTGATCAGAATTATAGAATTCAGAGATGAAGGCATAAGAAGGAATATACCTCCTGAGTCAAACCAGTGTGGATATCGGGATCTGATATCGTCCTCGCGCTTCCACGTTGACTCTTCCAGAGGGTGATGATCCCAAGCAACACGGATAAGACATATAGTCTGGTTCTTGAGAACTTCTCTTTACAGTCCAAAATGGATATGGATTGCTCCTTATAAGACAAGTCGGTACCAACGACTAGCTCAGAATGATAGAGGATATGCCTCAGATCCGGGATATACCTACATAACTGAGATACATGAAATACATCATGCACCTCGCGGAGCGAAGGTAGAAGGGCAAGGCGATAAGCAACATCTCCCACCCGCTCGAGGATGTCAAATGGACCGACGTACCATGAGATAAGCTTCTCATGGAACCTAAATCTAATGACTCTACGGGTCAACAAAATCTGCAATAATATATGGTCACCGATGCAAAACTCTAAGGCCAACGATGCTGATCTACCCAATGACAATGTCGATACTGCGCGACCCGAAGCCGTTCTCTGATTTGTCTGACAACCTCTAACGTCTGAGTGATCATCTCTGGCCCTAACATCTTCACTCACCAATGTTATCCCATACCAATGGTGACCTGCACTTTCTCTTAAACAATGCTTCAAAGGGAGCCATATGAATACTATCCTGATAGTTGTTGTTATACGAGAACTCAACTAGATAAAGATGATTCTTTCAAGACCCACCAAATTCTAAAGTACAAGCCCGTTGCATATCTTCCAAGGTCTGAATGGTTCTCTTTGAATGACCGTCTGTCTGAGGATGATAAGCTGTACTGAATCTCAACCTGGTGCCTAAGTCTGAGGCAAACTCTTTCAGAAATGAGAGGTGAATCAGGTGTCTCGATATGATACTATGCTTACTGGGACCCCGTGCTGCCTCACTATCTGTCGCATGTACATCTCTGCCAACTGCTCTGTGGACTACCCTACTCGAAAAGAAAGAAAATGAGCTACATTTGTAAGTCGATCCACAATCACCCAAACTGTATCTCGACCAGTCGAGAATATAGGTAAACCGGTCACAAAGTCATTCGTGATATACTCCTACTTCCATTCTGAAATAGGAAGCGACTGCAATAATCCTGCCGGTCTCTGCTGCTCGTCCTTTACTTGTTGAAACGCTAAACACCGGAAGACAAATCATGCTGTCTCTCTCTTTATCCTGTTCCACCAAAAATATTGCTTGACGTCTAGATACTTCTTCGTGCCCCCGGATGAATAGAATATTGAGAATTATGTGCCTCGGTCATAACTTTCTGTCGGATATTTTTACTCGGCAAACAGAGACGATTTCTAAATTTAAGCATTCCATCTTCAAGAATCGTCAACTCCTTCCTAAGACCGAACTCATACTCTACCTGATGCTTCTGAATTTGCGAATCCTCTGCCTAAGCTATCTTAATCCTTTCTATCAAAGTAGACTGAATCTGTAAGCTAGCCAGAATCATCGTATCCCACGAAAGTATCATCTCAATTCCCATCTCCTGAAGGTCCTCCAAGATATATCTTTGTGATGTCAACATAAACGTACTGCCTCTCCGACTAAAGGCATTTGCTACTACAGTCGCCTTGCCTGGATGATACTAGAGTTCCATGTCGTAATCCTTCAATAACTCTAACCACCTCCTCTGCCTCATGTTCAAATCCTTCTGTGTGAACACATACTTTAAGATCTCGTGCTCTATAAATATCTCTACCCGATCGCCATATAAATAGTGCGTCCATAGTTTGTGCGCAAACACCATTGCTGTCAACTCCAAATTGTGGGTCGGGTAGTTCTTCTCATGATCTTGAAGCTACCAAGATGCATAAGCTATCATCATTCTATTTTGCATTAAAACACACCCAAGCCCTTTCCCAAATGCATCAAAATATACTGTAAACCCTCCGGACCCTACTGGAAGTGTGAGAAAGGGTACAAAAATTAGTCTTTTCTTCAACTCCTCAAACGCTGCCTAACACTTTGTAGACCAAACAAAATTGACCTCCTTATGCGTCAGATGAGTTAATAGTGCCAAAATCCTAGCAAAGTCTTCCATGAACCTCCTATAGTATCCTTCTAATCCCAGAAAACTTTGTACATCTGCTACTGTCCTTGGAACTGGCAAACTCTCTACGGCCTCAACCTCCTTCAGATCCACTGCTACTCTTGCTCCAAAAATAATGTGCCCTAAGAATGAAATACGATCCAACCAGAACTCATACTTTCTAAGCTTTGCATACAACTTTCGCTCTCTTATAATATTTAAAACTTTTTGAAGATGCTCCTTATGCTCCTCTTCACTAATGGAATAGACAAGAATGTCGTCTATAAAAACTACCACGAACTGATCCAAATATGGCATAAAGACATGGTTCATCAAATCCATAAATATTACTAGAATATTAGTTAGCCCAAATAATATTACTAGGAACTCATAATATCTATATCGGGATCTAAATATTGTCTTGGGTATATTCTGCTCCCAGACTCTTACCTGATGATATCTAGATCGAAGATCGATCTTAGAAAAGACTCTAGCTCTGCTCAGCTGATCAAAGATGTCATCAATCCTTGGTAATTGGTACTTATTCTTTACTTTTACAATATTCAGCTGCCTATAGTCGATACACATTCATGAGGTCCCATCCTTCTTGTTTACTAGTACTACCGGTGCTCCCCATGGTGATCAACTGGGTCGGATGAGCTTCTTTGTCTTCAACTCTTCCATATACTGGTAATATTTGGCTAACTCTGGATCGAAGATCCTATAAACTCTATAAGATATTGGTTTAGTTTCTGGTAACAACTCAATGCAAAACTCCACGTCCCTTATTGGTACTAACCTTGGAAGCTCCTCCAGAAAAATATCAAGAAACTCCTAGACTATCTAGGAATCTGCTCTTCTATTGCTTCTGCTACTGCAAGCCTGCCCTCATGATGTTTTTTTTCTGATCGATCGAAGACAAAGTCCTTTTTGCATGGAATGCTAAACAAAACTCTACCCTTATGATAATCTATCGTTGCATAACTGTCTTTCAGCCAGTCCATGTCCAAGATAATATCAAAGTTATCCATAGGAAACTCGATCAACCTTGCAGGTAATGCACACCCACACACTATGACTGGATACGCTATACACACTCTACTAACCCCTATGAGTCTATTACCATTGAGTATATTTAACATCTCCGGCAATGCCTTGAACTCCAACCCAATACATGTCAAGAACCGTGCTGATACAAAAGAATGGGAAGCTCCCTAATCAAATAATGCTAAAGTAGGAAAATATGCGACAGAGATGTTACCTACCACCACGTCGCCTGATGCGAAAGCCTCCTCTAGGAAAAAGGTGAATGCTTGTCCCTAACTCTATTGTGCTCCCTGCTGCTGCCTCCCCTGGGTACACTATTGCGGTCACTGTGGTGCCAACTGTTGCTGCTTCTGACGATACACATGGGCTTACATTGATAATGGATGCTGGGCTAACAACCTCACTGGTAATGCTAGCCCTCAGTACTGTACTGCCCCTGGTGTTGGTATTGCTGGATACTATTGAACTGGCTCTCCTGGCCTCTGCATTAATAGATAAGTAGAAATCCAGTAGTCTGGTCTACTATAACTCATGCATAGACCATGTGCCACCCTACATATATCTCTGGTATGGCCTTCCTTGCCACAATAAGTATATCCCACTAATGCCCCCTGGCATTGCTGCTGCCTCGGTTGCTGCTGCCGAGCCGGGTACTATCACTACTGAAGCTAATGTCCTCCGCGGTGCAGAATCATGGATGCGAACGCCAGGTAATGGTGCTAATATCTGGGGTACTGCTCATGATCCTCCACTATGAGCGTGAGACCTCTTCTGGCCTTCAGTCCTTGAAGACAATCTCTGAATGGTAAGCTCATATTTCCTAGCCGTTGTCAGTAAGCCATCAAAAGTCTGCTAGTCGTGCCCCTCTACCAGTTATAGAATCTCCAGGTGAAGCCTTTGTTGGAATCTCATCGCCCTCTTCGACTTCGTAGCCACCATTGTCAGAGCAAACCTGTTCAGCCTGTAAAACTCTTCCTTATATCCATCCACTATTCTACTGGCCTACTTAAGATCGATAAACCTATGCTGCAACTTATATTGTGCCATAACTCTAAAGTACTTGGTCCTGAACCTGGTCTTGAAGCTCTCCCAAAGGATATGATGCCTCAAGCCCACCTCCACAAAATCCTACCAGTCACGGACAAGATCCTGAAGCTGTAATTGGACCTGGTCAACCTGTTCCTCAGCCGGAACCTTGGCTGCTACTAGATAGGCTTCAATGTCTTGGAACCAAGCATCTGTCGTGATGGCGTCTTTCGTGTTGTTAAAGTACCTCGGGTTGGGCCGACAAAATTTGACCGATGTCCCTAAATCATTCCTCCCGCTCCTCCCCAAGGCTTTCTACAAGCCCTGGTTCAATAAGACGTTCTGCTCATGCTGTTGAAACTGCTGATGATATTGTACTGTCATCTGATGTTGCTAAGTAGTCAACAGTCCTTTGATGATCTCTGATAGTGTCAGAGTATCAGGCGCTGCTAGTACTACTGGCATCACTGGGGGTACCAGAACCTCTGGTATCTACTGCTCAATATTGTCTACCACGGGCTTGACCACTTATTCAACTCGGATCTAACTTTGGGCGGGCATTGCCTCATGCTGGCGTCCAGTAGAACCTTGACATGCTGGCTTCCCTGCCACAACCGAGAATAAAGTAGCCCAAAAGAAAAGGACAAAAGATATTAAATAACCGGATGAGAAGGTATATGTAAGAAAGCAATTTAATAATTCAAGAATTAGTATCGAGGAAAATGAATCAGGATATTAAAAGAAACATGTTTGATTAAGACTCCTATAACCAGAACACCCAACAAGTCTAAAAATAGACCTGCATTAGCCACCACTAAAACTTTATCACACCCTAGTACCGAAATACAGAGAACGAGGGTATGATATGACCAACTACGCACTACATAGTATACCAACATCCCACAATACGATCAATGCTATCTATGGACAATGTAGTGTATACTATATCAAATCACTTAGGGTTACAATGAACATCTTGTTTGTCATAAACAAAAAGTTGTACAAACTTTTGTTTATAAACTTGAAAGAAAATAAAAAGTATAATAAATCCTGTACAAGAATCTAAAGTATAATAATTCTAGGAAAGTATAGCTATGGAGATATGATCTACGGTCGATCACTTTACTCTTTGAACCACTCAATAATGAAGAAATGCAAGAACAAGAGCACTCGAGAACTTGAAGGCAAGAAGACTCTGGCAATAACAACACAAGAAGCTTTTCTCTCTCTCTCTCTGTTCGCCTGTATTTTCCTCTATCTCTGTATTATGATGCCCTGATCCAATATTTATAGCCGCTTATTATTTGAAAACAGTTATTAGAGAGTGTGCTTACAAATGAGCAATATGCACTTTATTTGCCCATTTGTGCGTGTACTTTTGAAAGTTCTGCCACCCTCGTTCTGCATGGTGGATGCATAATTTACTTCTAGCTTGACACGTGGCTCCATATACAAGGAAAGCTTAGGTTGTGGCTACAGTTAGTTATGCACGTTCTATGGGAATTATGGCATGAAATACACGTCATCATAACCGCTTACTATCAGTTGTTGGCGTATTGTCGTTGAAGAAATAGACCTACTGGCACACTGGCATATTCTGCCTGTATTAATATTGGCATACCCAGCAAGAGATAGCAACAACGCCTACTCTAACTGAAATATCAATGTTAGCGTATTCAGGGAGAGGTAGCACCATTGGCGTACTGCTGCTAAAGTATCAATATTGGCGTATTCAGGAAGAGATAGCATTGACAGTGCACTCTATCTGAAGTAACACTATCGACGTACTATAATAAAGCAGCAATGGTGGCGTATTCGGACTGAGATAGCAACATTGGTCGCTAAATGATAACTTGGGTCAGCGTGCCAATAAATTATTGTATTATTGACAATCTTCTCGATTGCTGTATCAGACTGAGACGACGACTTTTGACGTGGCAACATTGGCATACTGAAATGAAATAATGGCCTTGGCGTACTAGGATAAAGCAGTGACCTTGGCGTACTATGGCAAAGCCTGAAGGTTGGTATACTAAGACAAAGTAGCAGCATCACTTGGTCGCTAAACGATAATTTGGGTCTGTATGTCCAAAAATTCTCTGTATTTAATGACTTGATCTCCTCGAATGCTGTGCCATCCTGTTAACTGTTAATTTTATTATTTTAAATATTAAGGGAAATACGAAGATTGTACGCCATTGTATTGTGTTGGATAAACAACAACATAGTACGCCGCTCAGACAAAGCATACGGAGCATGCCGCTAAAGTAAAGCACATAGAGTACGCCACTGCTTCAAACTTCAAGGAAATACGCCACTCTTCTGCTGAACTTGGGAGTGCCTCTTTTGTGAGAAAATACACCACTGCTCTTTTACGTACTTTTTATGCTTCTACAAGATCCCCTTCAAAATTTTCAAATTTTTAAATGAATTTAAAATACTTTGAACTAGAAGAATGAAAAATGGTTCAGATTTTATGTGCGTATTTGGTGCAGAACTGACATGGCCGAACAACATGATTAATGTGCAAAAATTGAGGCGTTACTTAGCAGCTGAAGGGTTTATCAAAATCTATGAATAGATTTGGGAAGGAGAGAGAAAATACTTTACGAGTTCTGAAAACTTCTCGGGCTCGCTCCTAAAACCCTAATTTCTTCTTCTTCTTCTTCTTCTTCGAGCAACAACAATGGCACCCAAGTAATCTCAGGCGACTAAGAAAGGCGAGCTCAGACAAAGCATACGGAGCATGCCACTAAAGTAAAGCACATAGAGTACGCCACTGCTTCAAACTTCAAGGAAATACGCTACTCTTCTGCTGAACTTGGGAGTGCCTCTTTTGTGAGAAAATACACCACTGCTCTTTTACGTACTTTTTATGCTTCTACAAGATTCCCTTCAAAATTTTCAAATTTTTAAATGAATTTGAAATACTTTGAACTAGAAGAATGAAAAATGGTTCAGATTTTATGTGCGTATTCGGTGCAGAACTGACATGGCCGAACAACATGATTAATGTGCAAAAATTGAGGCGTTACTTAGCAGCTGAAGGGTTTATCCAAATCTATGAATAGATTTGGGGAGGAGAGAGAAAATACTTTACGAGTTCTGAAAACTTCTCGGGCTCGCTCCTAAAACCCTAATTTCTTCTTCTTCTTCTTCTTCTTCTTCGAGCAACAACAATGGCACCCAAGTAATCTCAGACGACCAAGAAAGGCGACAAGGGGAAATGAGCGGTTTTCTCTACTCAGGCGACCTAAGTTCGATATGAGGTGAGGCCAGTGGAGGAACAACCCACAAGCGACCACCTGAATATGCCGCGGGCAAAGACGACGACTCGTGAGAGTGCTAACCTGACCATGATAGGTGCGGGTTGGCCTCCACTGTTGTTTCTTCCTCTCCCTTTTATTTTTATTATACTTGTTTTGTACATATACATTGTAATCTGTAAACCAACAAAACAAAGAGAGAAGGGGAAGATGATGACTGTGAATACTGAGATACGTGTACACCCGTACATTCCCTCTTTTAGAATGGAATTACTTCCTCGCGTACTTTCCAACTTATAACCAACTTGAGTCTGCTTGCGTACTTTTCCCTATTCAGGGTGAAAAGAAAATCCTTTGCGTACTTTTGCAAGCTCTAACAGACTTGTGAATGTACTCGTACTTTTCCCCTTTCAGAGTGAAAAAGAACTTGCTCATGTACTTTTCCTTGTTCAGGGTAAAAAGGAGCTAACTCGCGTAATTTTTTAAGTTTCAATGGACTTAGTAATGTACAAGTATTTTTCCTGTTCAGGGTGGAAAAAGATTGCTCGCGTACTTTGCCCAATTTTAACAAGTTTGTGCATGTTGTGGAAGCATGAAAAATCTCTCAATTCGCTCCAGTTTACAGTCAACAAATAAGAAAGGGACGCATAATAGAGGTGGACGTATGACACCCTCGGATACGTGACATCCTGAGATGCATGTCGCCCTTTGACGCATCATCCCTACAGTTACATCAGAGCATTTATGAGTCTGACAAAACAAACAGTCATCCTGACCGCCTCGACTCCTGTACCGACGATTGGAATCCGGGCTGACGGCTTCGTCATAATTACTTTTGGCAGTATACAGCTGTTCAAATGCCACGAATGCAGAAGACGAAAAAAATCCATGCGACTCTGGCCAATGCATTTCAGACCCCATGTGTTCCATGCGTCTCTGGCCCAATGCATTCTAGGACTCCATACGGTCCATGCGTCTCTAGCCTAATGCGTCCCAGACTCCATAAGGTTCATGCGTCTCTGGCCCAATGCGTTCTAGACTCCATTAGGTCCATATATTTCTAGCCTAATGCGTTCCAGACTCTATGCGTCCCATGCGTCTCTGGCCCAATGTGTTCCAACTAACAAGATATTTTTATTACAACTAAAGAGATCTTCGTGTAGTTGATACGGTCTACATGTCCAGACGACCAAGTCACGCATACAACGGGCTGAAACAACCCCAAGATCTCATCAACAGTAAATTATAACCAAGCTCACATGGCAGCTTCGTCATGAGATGCAGCCACAGTGGCAATCATATTCTGTTGGAAGAGCCCTATACGACCATCAAATAGGGGGGCATGCGACATCCATAGCATACAACCACAGAACAACTATAAATAACAGGGTACTACCCACATGCAAAAGGCTGGCTGGATATCTGCGGATTTACACTCGAGCAAGAGAGAATAGCTTTCGCATCTTATCGTCCACGGAGTAAAGAGAGTTTCTATACTCCTAACCCTCCATTGTCACTCCCATGAAAATAACTTTTTACTTAGATTGTCTTCTAGGACTTTTCTGTACTTTTTCTTAGTTTGTTAATCAAATCTAGTTCTTCCAGTTCTTTTTTTAATTTATAATGGAAAACATGGTAGCAACTCTACTGGGGAATTCCTTCTCCACTATTGAGAAGTCGGTGACACCATCCGATGCGCCCAAGCTTAGCTCGACGCAAAAGATGTTGGTGGTCTATTTTGACCAGCAAGTGTTCGAGGACATGCTTTTCGAGAAAAGTGCTAATCCTTCGCCAAGGATAGCCTATCCTAAGAAGACCCGCAAAATATGGATAGCCAAGGCTGCTGTGTCATACCCAGCTGCAAAGCATAATCTTCCAGCCTCTTACTGTCTTTCCAATGACGGTCATCGAACGAGCACCCAGAACGTCCACGTCTATGCCGTATCCCGGGCTGACACAGAAACTGTTCAGCACCAAGACTCTGACAGAGGAAAACACTATGATGCTAGACGTTCTGGTGCTGAGCCAGCCTCTATACGGCCAACGAGGAGGCCGTATAAGATTGTCCATGCGGCATCAACTCACAGCCGCAGACAGATGGCCGCACGTGGTCCTGATAGCAACAAAACCTCAATTTTTGACCGTATCTCATGCGACGCAGATCCTATACGACCTACTGAGAATGGTGAAAACCTAAATCTGGACTCTTTATACTACGCGCTTGTGGTTGCTAAGCTGAAGAAGTCCAGGACAGTGCGAGCCCATCGAGCTCAAGCAACTGCTCATACGATCGATCGTCGATAGGCATCGCTAACTGTTACGCGAGCCTCTGGCAAAAAGTTGTCCAAGACTGACCCATGCGTCCAGCCCACAGGGACCAATGGACAGGGTTAGTCTCAAAAGTCTTCCACCAGTACCTCGGGGCATGTTCGTGTACGAACCCCAGACCAGGGAGCGAATACAACACCTGAGCATCCGTGTGCCCGGGATACCCGGACTCACAAAGAGGATGCAAAGGTAAATCGCCCTTCACATGATTTATGTGATATGATTACTCACAAGCCCAAAGCAAGGGAAATAACTATGGTATACGATATGACCTCTCCAAGGCACTACTATGCCAATATCATTATCAACTGCTGCTGCAATAAAGCGGCAGTACCCACAGACAAGCAGTCGGTCTTCCAACGACTGCACTAAAAAGAACCTACCCGACAACAACCAGGAGATCAGGTGCAAGTACTAGAGGAGAAGGAGTTTTCCTTTGCCTCATTCTACTCAACTGGAAAGCTTCCCTTCGCCAAGGGAAGAAAGAAGTCAAATACCTCCTGTCCAACGCTCTCTACCACTATATCGCGAAGGCGACTGCCCAGAGGGCTGACGACGACATCTGCGGAAGGCGTCTTCCAAGGCACCTGCTCAGGGAAGAAGCTGTCAGCCCTTGGGAGTAGTTCTTCCTCAGAATCCATGGGGATGGCCCCAGCTGGGGGTAGTGCCCCCCTGGACGTACGCGATAATCCGATATTCCGAGGGGACAACGATTCCTAAGGAACGGACTCTGAGATCCTGGATGATAGCTACTCCCACCAAGGCATCACAATCTTCTACGCGGGGGGTAGTATCCCCTCCAAATTTAAGGAGGACACAATGTCTCCCACCCTCCTTGATGACTACTCACTACAAGGGTATGAAGCAGGGAGCACGATATCCATTTCCCCGTCTGTTTCTTCCCGTATGAGGATGGTGTACATGGCTGGAGACGACCATGAGGCCCCCAATGACTGGCAATACCTCGAGGTTCTCGAGGCCATGATGCACACAATGAGTGCGTTAATGCAAGCTCTGACCCAAATGATGCTAAAAATCAAGGCGAACATGGCCTCCCAGCCAGCAAGGACCTCTGGGCAAGCAAACTTGGACCCCACAACCAAAGGGGATTCAAACACGACTGCTCCACCTGTGGGTGGTGATCCTCTCCTACCCGTCTCATCTGCACCTTCTGCAGGAGATGAAGCTAAAGAAGCAAGGAAGAAGGTCTGAGAACTTTGTGCTCGTCTAGATTCTATGAGCAATTGGGACTCACTCCGTGATCTTGGGGTATGGCAACTATACCCGATAGAATAGAGGGATATACCATATCCTCCCAAGTACAAGCCCTTCAACATAAATACGTTTGACAGAAAGTCCTTCCCTCACCTCTTTATGAGCTACTTCGAGATTACAAAGGGACACTTACCTCGCAGCGATGCCATCCTTACTAGGTCTTTGTCGGGTCATTGGTGGGGGTAGCTTTCGATTGGTTCTATAGTCTCGAAGATAACTGTATCTCATCATTCGATGACCTCAAGAGTCTATTCCTTAACAAATTCTATGAGGCAGGAAATGATATGACGATGTCTTCTCTGATAGATGTGGCCCAGGGTAAGAAGGAACTGACTTGAAACTATATCGAGCGGTTCTGACAGGCCGCACTACGGTTGCCTCCTGGTAATCCCGAGGGCACACTAATGAAGATGTACCAAAAAAACATGCTTCCGACAGTCAGCCTCTGGATGGGCGAGAGCCAGTTCAAAGACTATACAACGTTCATTGTCAGTGCTATCAACGCTGAGAATAAGCTCAAGGACGCTCGACACTTGGGGATCCATATCCCTACTGCTGAGGAGTATGACAAGCATCCCAGCAACAGTAACAGCAACAACAATAACAATAATGGCAGCAATAGCAGCCGCGAAGGAAGGGAAAATAGGATATGGTCGCTACTTTGACCAAGAAGCCTGAGCAAAAGCCGACAGAGCCTTCAAAATTAAAGAAGACTTACTCTTTCGAAGATGTTGATGTCAAACCCATCTTTGACATGCTGATATCGGAAGACAAAATATGGCTCCCCGACGCCAGACGTCAGCCTGAAGCAGCGACAATTGCCAACCCAAAGTATTATCACTTCTACCACTACGCCCATCACCCGATACATGAATGCTATATCCTGATGTGGTACATCCAACGTCTGATAGATACCAAGGCTCTTTTTCTGGACTTCGATGATGTGACGGTCACCGCCAACATGGTGTCCCTCCAATTTGGCAACTTACCACCGAAAAATGTCCAAGACGAAGTAGTCCCTGTTCCTAAGGCGACTATAGAAGTTGACAACTTTCTCCTATCTCGAGAACAGACGGTCGGGCTAATACCTCTTACCACACAACGTGGGGAGGTCATGTGGGTCCATCCTGACCTCGTGCCTGACTTGACGCAGCCGGTGGCATCCTCCACCGCCAAGCCTAGAGGCAGGAAATCTAAGTCCTGTTACACAGTTTTCTCCTCGGCTGAAGAGCTGGTAGCAGGTACAACAAGGTCTTGCACAATATAACAACCGATGCACGGTGATACGCCCTCGGTTGTCGTACCTACCACTACTGGTCTGGGGCCATCTCAACTCTCCACCGGTGGACAAGTCTAAACAGGAGACATACTTCGATAAATTATTGTACAGAGATGCACTACAAGGGCTGGAAAGGCCCTATAACTTCGATATCTTAACATAATTATCCAACACTCTGGCAAAATTATCGCTATTTGAGCTTTTGCTACTCTCTAAAGACACTCGGGCTACCCTAAGTGAGGCACTACAGAATGCCAATATCTACCTGGCGTAAGTCAAGCCACCAACCAAAGATCCTGCTGCTTGTCCACATTACAACAATGCCATGGATGTGATACCAAATATCACCTTCGTAACAAGATATGTTTCTCAAGAACAATAGACATGATCGGCCCCTGTGCTACAAAGGATATATTGGTGATATCAAGGTAGACCGAATGCATATTGACCCAGGATCGTCGATCAATATCATCTCAAAAATTTTTCTTCAGACCCTGGGGATCCAGATGCATCGTCTGGCGACCACCAATACCGCCATCAGTGGCTTCAATAAGGGAAGGAGCTACCCTCTGGGTAAAATTTGCCTAAAATGCTAGATCGATGACTTAAAAACAGAAGTCACCTGCTACATCATAGATGTACATTTGTCTTACAACGTCTTGTTAGGGCGTCCGTGGATACATGAACACAGGATTGTGCCATCCACCCTCCACTAGTGCCTAAAATATGTAGACGAATACGGTTTCATCAAAACAGAGTTCGCTAATATCGATCCGTTTAAGGGAACCGAGATTTACTACTCTGGCTAGATCCTCTACAAGAAAGCTCGCCAAGATGAAGGCGGCAATGAGGCCGACGATGAAGCCGAGGTGACAACTACGCCCGAGGAGCCTATGAGAATCTACCTCAAGGCTCGCACTTCCGATGCGGCCGCACATGTCATCGTTAAATCATGCGGGAAGGCACCTGAATCTCCGGTACCTCCAGCATTGTCCACTACCAGAATAAGTCAAATTAGCGATGTCTAAACATGTCGCTAAATGGCCAAAAAATGTCGCTAAATAATTTTAGCGACGTCTGTAGCGACGTTTCGATGAAGTAGCCTTTAAGCTAGTCGCTAACCGGAAAAATGTCTTAAAACATCGCTATACCGACGTTTTCTAGTGACGTAACTGCGTCACTATATTAGCGACGTTTAGCGACACAATATTGATAAATTAGCGACGTGTTATTTGTCGCTATATGTCACTCAGTTTTTTTTTTTTAGCGACGTTGTGCGACTCATTTAGCAATGTTATATTGACCTGGCAATATTGCCATGTCAGCAGATTTGAGACGGTCAACGACGTGTATAGCGACGTATATAACGACTTTTATAGCGATGTTTATAGCGACGTATATAAACGTCGCCAAACGTCATAAAACGTCGCTATAAACATCGCTAAAGATACAGTAAAAAATATTGAATTATTTCCAAACCATTCTTCCTGAAGTTTATGAATTCACAATTTGTACAAATAGACCCGGAACTACCCTCCGTTGAATTTGCTGGGTTCGCCGACCCCCCTTCGGTTGAATACTCAACACCGATAAATTAACATACATTTAATATAAATAATATATTAAAATTTGAAAAAAATAAAATATTGAGATTACAAACCGAGTTAGAAAAAAAAATTGTTGTAAAGAATACAACAAATATCCACACAACTGAGTCTGAAAGTCTCATCGTAAAGAATACAAGAAATAAAGACTGAAAGCCTCAAAAATAAAGAATATTCATAAATGACCAAATATCATAGGTCTGAAACACAAATAATCAATAAAATATCCTAACTAGGACTACTGCGGATCTGTAGGAGGATGACCACCGACGCACATTAGGGATAAGAACATATTATACTGTAACCTCCGTATCCTAAAATTCGTGCTTAAATATTATTTTTAGGTTAATTTGGGGCTAGTGGGATTTTTCCATAATTTTTGTTAATTAAAAACTAGTAACCCTAATTTCTAAGGACTTTCAAGAATTTATTTTAGGGTCAAATATAATTAAAAATATCCCAAACTTTTATTTTAGGTTCTAAATAATAAAATATATTTTCTAGAATTTTTGAGAATTTTTTGATTATTTTTAGCATTTATTTTGAGTTAATTATGAAAAACTGAATTAAAAACTAATTTCTGAAAAAGAAAATCCAAAAAGTAATTCATTCTGCCCAGTCAGCAAACATGGGGCCCACCTGTCAGCCTCCTGCAGCAAACAGTGTCGGGCCCGCCTGTCAGTGACTGCGGGGTGGGTGCGATCCGAGCCGAGCCGACCTCGAGCCGAGCCGAGCCGAGTCAGAGTTCGACTCGGACTCAGCTGAGCCGAGCCGCATCGAACTGTGACCATCCGATTTGGGCGGGCAGCGTTGGTTGACTGCCATGTGTCAAGATCTGAGCCACGGGTGCTTTCTCTCTTCTCTCTCTCTATATATATATATATTAGTTTAGTTATTTATTTTTAGGGTTTTTCTTCAGCCGAATTTTGGAGAATTGCCATCTAGGGTTCCTTTATCTTCCAGAAGCCATTGCGCATAGCTCCGGACTCCAAACGAGGCCTAGTTTTTTGTGTTAGAACAATATTGAGGTTATATTTCTGATTATATAATTTGTTTTACGAAATTATGAGTATTAAATTCTAGAAAATTCGTAGAGCACAGCATGTCCGAAAATAGACGTGTTTCGATGTTTTTGCAATTTCGGGAGAACCAGGAATCAGAATCATGAACCGTTTAAAGTTTCAGAAAGATAAAGTCGAGATCATTGACATATGTTTTTCCTTGAATTTAATTCGATGTATTTTCATACTGTTAATTCTGTAGAACTTCTAGGTTAGAATTTAACCATCTGTGCACGATACGAAACTTGTATGTGCCATAATTTCCAAACGAATTTGAATTTGGACGAGCCATAAATTCTAGCGTGTTTTTGACGCTGAAATCTACAGGAAATCATACATGAAAGTCGAGTTTGTGTCGGTTGACTTTTTGGTCAACAGATCGCCTCGATTTGCGTGCCATGAGTCTCGAGTTGATAAAATTCAGTTCCTTTGGACAAAATTTAGAAATTAACCTAAAAATTAGAATAATAAGATTAAAATAGAATTTTAGAGTAATTATTGCAGAATTAAATAAATTAAAATAAATTATCTTTTGACATGGTAAATTGTAATACATAGGCTATTTGGACTGTGACTTGGACTCTGATTCATACCAGCTAAGGACCCCAGGCGAGTATATTCTCTGACAGTTTCTATTATGTTGATTATCTCTATAATTCTTGTTGTATAGCGTATATGACTCTGATACTGTTCTTTACACGAGTTGGCATCATTGAGACCTATCACGAGGAGTCGTGATTGGGATCCATCGTGCTAGCTGGGGAAAATGGGGAAATATTAGTAGCTTATGTGATTATACCCAACCTTACATGCATCATAGTTCACCCACACCTCACGTCGGTACAGCCTGACCATTACATGCCTCATAGGCTGTTACATGCGATTAGCCTGACTATTGCTCGCATCATAGCTATCCGGATGGTTAGCCTGACCCTACATGAATCATAGCTAATCATATGTAACAAGCCTGATCAGTCCCAAGCCGATCACATGATATACTAATATTTCACACACTTGGTTAGAGGATCATTGACATGCATCTCTAGTATATTGATCTAGCATCTCGACATATTCTAGTTGTTGTTCTTGTACACATTTATATACCAGTTCATTGTTCTTGCGTGTATTTGGATTTCTATTTCATTGCTAGATGTACATTGATGATGACATGCTCCAGTATTCTATTTATTCCAGTATTTCTATTTTCAGTATATCCATGCTCGTCAGTATTTCTTATTGCCAGTTATCCATATCTGTCTTGTATTTCTTTACACTGTATTATAGTTTTTGTCAATATGCATGGAACTGCTGTTAGAGGTGTATTTCGTTCCAACTGACTGGATATTTTTTCCAGACTGTAACATAGAAGACTTGTTTCCAACATACTTGGAGATTGGATGTTATTGATTGTAGGTTAGACTATTTATTGTTATTTAGACTTATCTTGTACTTTAGTTGTTTGCTTCGATATCTCATCGTGCTTTAGCTTATGTGATTGAGTATATTCCGTATTATATTGTGATATCTGTGTCTCCTTATGGAGTTGGATATTCGTGAGAGAATGATTAGATAGTATTGTGACCTAGACAGCGTTCTATCGTCGATGCTGCGGCGTAGGCTGGACGTACCCACGCACTCGTGCCCCAAATTTCGGGTGCGGATCGTGACACATTTTTAGTGGTGGCCCATGCAGGTCTGACTTCACAATTTATGCGATGTCGTAGTAGTGCGACGTCTTAGTTGTACTACTACGTGCCTGCTATAGAATATAGGACATATGATACTAGGATGAGAGAGGATACTCAATCACAAATTCTTGAGAGATTCCTGGGACGACCCTTGAGAATCTTATTAGAATTTCCAATTTAAATCTTTTCTCGTTGTTCCCGTCTGCTCTCACTTGTTGTTATCGAACTTGATTCTTGTTGATCAGTTATTAAATTTAAATCTTGGTATCATTGTTGAGTTTGATTCTTGTTGACCAGTTGTTAAATTTAATTCTTGGTATCGTTGTTGAGTTGATTTTATATCGAGATGAATTTTACGGACTAAACTTTACGGTATCATCTGATGACATATGTTGATGAGGACAGTGAGGAAGGTAAAACGTCTACTTTGGTTATGGAACCTAGAGTTTATTGCAGCCACATTAGCTGTCGTGACGAGAACGTAGGAACCTGTCTTGGATGTACATACTTTAGTTATGAAATTTAGAATTTCTCGCAGCCATACCGGTTGGCGTGGCGAATATTCTAGATGACATGATTATAGAGTTGCATACCTTAGTTACGGAACCTATCATTTATCGCATCTATACTTACTGGCGTGGCGAGGATTCTGAGTGTCATGATTTCTGATAGACGTGTATGATTATCAGGTTGTATCTTAAATTGGTTCTTAAAGTATCATCTCAAGACTTATCTATTTCTGTTATTCCAGGACTTTGTTCCATCGCTTCTTTTCTTTACTAGCAGTAAAGATACCTTCAGTCCTTAATCCCGTTTCTTTTTGAGCTTCTTTTCTTTGAGGATTCCTTGTTAGTGTGATAATTAGTGACTTACAATTTTGTTTGTGTCTTATATTAGTGTTGACTGAGTGTGACTTGTGAGTTTGTAAGTGTTTCTTAGTTGGACATGTGAGTAGTAGGCATTAATCTAGAGATACCCATAACATAGTACCTTGTAGCATTAGTTCTATGATAGGTGTTATTATAGTTAATATTGGTACTATAGGTAGAAGAAGGAGTAAGAGTATCAATGATGGTTCCAAGAGTAAGTGTCAGAATCAGCATGCCAGTCCTGGATAGTCATTAAATTATGTAATTGGATGATCTAAGTAAACAATTAAGTATCAAGGAATTATGTTAAAGATTAATGGAGCATGATATTCAATTGGATAATTGATACCGGGTATGTTAAGAGTAAAAAAAATGTATATGCATAAAGGGTTTTAATGAGATGCCATGAGTAGAGAAATATCAAGATTGGTAATGAAAGTTATGAAATGTATCACATATTAGTTTAACAGGCTGTAAAAGGTTTAAGAGATATGCTTATACATCAATCGAGATATGGAACCATATGCCTGTCCTTGAGATTGAAGTAAAGCATGGGTATTATAGAAATTACAAGTGATCATAAGTTCTAGTCAATGTGACGAGATGATCTAATGATGGAAGCTAGTGTTACCATACCAATAGTGCTAGTGATTCTATATCAAAGATTTGTTGAGCAAGGTGCTAATGACAGTAAGTACTTCGTGTAATGATAATTAGATTGGTGTACCAGTTAATATAGATAGAAAATTATTGAAGAAAATATGTGTGATGATAACTTTAATTATTGGAAGTAATAGTGCAAGTAATCCAGGCAGTGCAATATTTAGTACACAGTTGAGAGTTGTAGATAATTGATGTATTTGTGTCCACCTTGAGTATTAGAGACTGTGAGCATATATGTGTACTTAGATGCTTGTGGATTAAATTTATAATTTGAAGAGTGAAAATGAATTTCAATTTTTAAAGAATTTTTGAGGAGTTAAGATTTTATTTTATTAAATTTTGAGGATTCAAATTCAATTCAATAAACATAGTCAAAGCTATAAATTTTTTGGAAGTGATTAAAAAATTTTATTTCGATATTTGAGTATTTGACTTTTAAGGAAGGTATATGTATTTTATTTTAAATTGTTCGAGAAGTTAAATTTTGATAATTTTATTTTGAGGATAAAATTTTATGGTGGGTAAGAAATGTATAACAGTATATGAGTGATTGATGTGCATGTGTAAGGATCTATTGGCTTAAGAATGCTTGAGATGGCACTGCAAACAGACTTGGGTGTCCATCTAGAGTTGCATTAGAAGGAGCAGTACTTAGTATGGTGTGTTGCACTTGGTGTGCACTTGAGTGATAAGAACGACTAGTATAAACAATTGCAGTAGGTAAGAGAGCTAGTAGTGAGTGTGCTTGTAGTAGAAACAGTAGTACCAAGGGATAGAGGTATCAAACTTTGGATGCATTATTAAACTATAATTGTGTTAGAGGTCCTTGGTATCATATTTTGGTATTAAATAGACAGATGTGTGTAATGTGGATGTATCCATGGATATCTGGTGGACTAGAGATTAGTTGATATGGGTAACAGTGTATAGGGACAGGAATTTGTGAATAAATGTGCCAGAGTTAAGTGTATGATAGAGATTGAAGATGTCCAAGTAATGGGTTAGAAAGCTATGTTATGTTCTTTCCTCATATTTTTTTTCCATCTGTTTGTTTGATTGATTGATTGATTCCTTAGTACCATAGCTTGTATCAATGATATTCTTACTAGAATGTAGTTAGTAGTATACCCTGACAGAGACTATAATACCATGACAAAAGAGACCATGACCATGCATATTTTTCCTAGATTGTGTGTTGTATGACTATAGGTAGAATTTTCTTAGACTTTGATTGTTGGGGGTTTGATCGTAGTAAAGATTAATGAAAAGGTTATGGTTTGACAGAGAGAGACAATGTGCCTTAAATTTTGAGGATAAACATTAATTTAAATGAAGAGTTGAGAACTCAATATGGCAGAATTGACGATTCGTTAAAACATTGATTTTTATGAAGATTACAATATGATTGAAATTGTCATTAAATTTTGAGGAATGAAGAAGATTATCATTATATTTATTTGACTGCAAGATATAGATTTATTTTGAATATTGCAATTGAAGATTTTGCGAGTATTATATTATTTGAGTATTGTGTGGAAAAAGAATCGAGGAATAAGATCACTAATGGATTAGTGTTTGAATTCAAATTTTGGGATGAGGATTTAAATTCTGTAAATACGCATCGATTGGACTTAAATTAGAGGAGTAAGATGATTAATGGAATAGTGTTTTCGGATGAGATTTTTTTAAATTTTATAAATATGCATTGACGGGATTTCAATTAAAGAATTGGATAGTAAATTTTGTATTTAGTGATTTACTCAAAATTTGAGGAGTAAGATGATTAATGGGTTAGTATTTGAATACAAACTTTTTGGACGAGATTTTAAATTTTATAAATATACATTGAATGGGTTTAAAATTATAGGATTGGATATTAAATTTTTGAGTATTTAATTATTAACATCAAATTTTTGAGGAGATTATGATACGACTGGAATTCAATTTTTAAATTTGAGGATTTTTCAGAAATATGATATCTATAGAATTATGAAAGTTGGTGAAATAACAATATGGATTTACTTCACGATTATATGGTTTGATGAATTTAATTTTGATGGTAAAATAATATAAATGAATACATACAACTATTGAGGATTTTAAATTTTGAGGACGAATTTTTTTTTAGGTGGGTAGACTTGTAACATCCGTATCCTGAAATTCGTGCTTAAATATTATTTTTAGGTTAATTTGGGGCTAGTGGAATTTTTTTCATAATTTTTGTTAATTAAAAACTAGTAACCCTAATTTCCTAGGACTTTCAAGAATTTATTTTAGGGTTAAATATAATTAAAAATATCCCAAACTTTTATTTTAGGTTCTAAATAATAAAATATATTTTCTAGAATTTTTTGGAAATTTTCTGATTATTTTTAGCATTTATTTTGAGTTAATTATGAAAAACTGAATTAAAAACTAATTTCTGAAAAAGAAAACCCAAAAAGTAATTAATTCTGCCCAGTAAGCAAACAGGGGGCCCACCTGTCAGCCTCCCGCAGCAAACAGTGCCGGGCCCGCCTGTCAGTGACTGCGGGGTGGGTGCGAGCCGAGCCGAGTCAGAGTTCGACTCGGACTCAGCTGAGCCGAGCCGCATCGAACTGTGACCATCCGATTTGGGCGGGCAGCGTTGGATGGCTGCCACGTGTCAAGATCTGAGCCGCGGCTGTTTTCTCTCTCCTCTCTATATATATTAGTTTAGTTATTTATTTGTAGGGTTTTTCTTCAGCCGAATTTTGGAGAATTGCCATCTAGGGTTCCTTCATCTTCCAGAAGCCATTGCTCATAGCTCCGGACTCCAAACGAGGCCTAGTTTTTTTGTGTTAGAACGATATTGAGGTTATATTTCTGATTATATAATTTGTTTTACAAAATTATGAGTATTAAATTCTGGAAAATTTGTAGAGCACAACATGTCCGAAAATAGATGTATTTTGATGTTTTCGCGATTTTGGGAGAACCAGGATTCAGAATCATGAACCGTTTAAAGTTTCGGAAATCTAATATAGAGATTATTGACATATGTTTTTCCCAGAATTTAATTCGATGTATTTTCAAACTGTTAATTCTGTAGAACTTCTAGGTTAGAATTTAACCATCGGTGCACGATACGAAACTTGTATGTGCCATAATTTCCAAACGAATTTAAATTTGGATGAACCGTAAATTCCAGCATATTTTTGACGCTGAAATCTACAGGAAATCATGCATGAAAGTCGAGTTTGTGTCGGTTGACTTTTTGGTCAACAGATCGCCTCGATTTGCGTGCCATGAGTCTCGAGTTGATAAAATTCAGTTCCTTTGGACAAAATTTAGGAATTAACCTAAAAATCAGAATAATAAGATTAAAATAGGATTTTAGAGTAATTATTGTAGAATTAAATAAATTAAAATAAATTATCTTTTGACATGGTAAATTATAATACATAGGCTATTTGGACTGTGATTTAGACTCTGATTCATACCAGCTAAGGACCCCAGGCGAGTACATTCTCTGACAGTTTCCATTATGTTGATTATCTCTATAATTCTTGTTGTATAGCGTACATGACTCTGACACTGTTCTTTACACGAGTTGGCATCATTGAGACCTGTCACGAGGAGTCGTGATTGGGATCCATCGTGCTAGCTGGGGAAAATAGGGAAATGTTAGTAGCTTATGTGATCATACCCAATCTTACATGCATCATAGCTCACCCACACCTCACGTCGGTGCAGCCTGACCATTACATGCCTCATAGCCTGTTACATGCGATTAGCCTGACTATTGCTCGCATCATAGCTATCCGGATGGTTAGCCTAACCCTACATGAATCATAGCTAATCATATGTACAAGCTTGATCAGTCCCAAGACGATCACATGATATACTAATATTTCACACACTTGGTTAGAGGATCATTGACATGCATCTCTAGTATATTGATCTAGCATCTCGACATATTCTAGTTGTTATTCTTGTACACATTTATATACCAGTTCATTGTTCTTGCGTGTACTTAGATTTCTATTTCATTGCTAGATGTACATTGATGATGACATGCTCCAGTATTCTATTTATTCCAGTATTTCTATTTTCAGTATATCCATGCTCGTCAGTATTTCTTATTGCCAGTTATCCATATCTGTCTTGTATTTCTTTACACTATATTATAGGTTTTGTCAATATGCATGGAACTGCTGTTAGAGGTGTATTTCGTTCCAACTGACTGGATATTTTTTCCAGATTGTGACATAGAAGACTTGTTTCCAACATACTTGGAGATTGGATGTTATTGATTGCAGGTTAAACTATTTATTGTTGTTTAGACTTGTCTTGTACTTTATTTGTTTGCTTCGATATCTCATCGTGCTTTAGCTTATGTGATTGAGTATATTCCGTATTATATTATGATATCTGTGTCTCCTTATGGAGTTGGATATTCGTGAGAGAATGATTAGATAGTATTGTGACCTAGACAGCGTTCTACCGCCGATGCTGCGGCGTAGGCTGGACGTATCCACGCACTCCTGCCCCAAATTTCGGGTGCGGGTCGTGACACATACTGCTCTCGTAAAATCGACACCGATGTCGATGGAGAAGGCAGTGACGTCGGTGGAGTCTGTGTCGATAAAGGCACACCAGGAGGACGTATATGCTCTAACTCTGCTAGTCGATGGTTATATGAATCTATGGTAGATAACAGCCTCGTACTGCTATGAACCATTGAATCCTGCATCATCGTCAGCCTCTCGTCTATGGACAGCTGTGATGCCTATAGCTCCATCACGTTGTGCTCTTTCAACGCGCTAAGATCAGCTGTCATATCCTGGAGCTCCATGATCTTGCGCTCGAGTATATCAAATTGTGCAATACGCGTTGCATCGTCCGTTTGTGGCTGGGACAAGGGTGGCTCCTCATCCTTCGCAGCAACTCGTCACGGAGAGACGCAATCTGACGGTCAACAGCCTCCTGGACTCGGACCGACGACTACGAGGGCTGTGGGGAATACGTACTTGCCGTGGAGGCCATAGATGACTGCGTCACAACTAGAGACCACCAGCAGCCATCACCCACAGCTCGTCCGTCGATGGAGCTGGAGAGGGCTGCGAGAAAGTACCAGCCTCTCCCACTGTAGAAGTCGCCCGCTCACGCAGCCTAAGATACTCGGCCTAGAAAAGTTTGGATACTCGATAATTGCCTAAGTTATATTAAAATTAACACAAAGTAAAGTAATACTTACATAGGTCTGCGAGACCCTCTCATCAATGAGATTTTTGCCCTTTCGATGGGTGGCCGGAAAGAGGGTCACCATGTTTGCATTCCCACCCCTCTGTACATGTTAAAAATATATTATTTAGTACTAAAATTAAATATTTTATCCTACTTATATTAAAATAATATATTTCTGAAATAAAAAATATACCAAACGACGAAAATATTTTATCATCGGAATCGACCCACCACACAACTTTGATGCCTTCTGCCTAGTCGCCTTGGTCTTCTCAGACCTTGCCTTGTACCTCGGATCGTCGAATCTAGCCCTCATCGCAGTCCATTGCTCAGGCGTGATCCAACCTTGGATCAGTTTTCCTGCACGATCACGAGCCTTCTGGTCATCCAAAACATCACATATCAGCTTGGCGGCAACGGTAGGAAATATCTGCTCGATTAACTCGGCCACGTACGGTGGATAAAAATATGTTTGTTACAAGAAGTAATTTAGTAAGTTATATAATATGCATAAATTAGATTATTGATATAATATACTTTTACCTTGAAGTGCACAAATCAGAACGCCTTTCTCTCCTCCGAAGCATCAGAGTAGTTGATCCAAGGGCCACCATAGTTGTACCTCAGAAAGTAGCCCAGGCGTCTCTGTACCGACGAGGGACGATATCTATATAGTGATAATTATTTTTATCAAAAAATTTAATATATGATGAATAAAGAAATACACGATATATATGATGCAAAACCATCTAATTGACTTACTTTGTACCGTCGGCCCAAATCTCCGTTATCGTTTCGTCCGGAGGTGCGTATGGAGGATCTAGTTGATGCTGGGACGACGTCGGCTTAACCTCCGCCATATGCTCATATGTCTCCATGGTTTCGTCAGCAAGAGGAACGGTGGACGAGGGAGTACTATCAGGCCTGGAACTACTCGTCCCAGGAGTGCTGTCACGTAACATCATCGCAGTTGGAGATATGACTGGTTGATATACTGGAGTACTAGGCGCCGAGAATCCAGAACCAATAGTAGGAAGTACCGAAGGAGCACTTTGTCTACCTCGGGACCTGCCGAATGCTTCGGCTTCTTTACACCGACAGACTTTTCTCTTCGAGTGGCCTTGTAGCGATCAGTACCACAGAATCTGCACGTATCTTCATCCTTATCGTCTTTGTAGTACAACATGCACCCGTTGCAACATGCATCAATTTTTTCGTATCTAATCCAGAGCGATATCATCATCCTCTTAGATCGGTAGAAGTCTTTAGACAACTTTGTACCCTCTGGTAAGATCTCTATAATTAAATCCATCAGTCGGTTATAGCATTCTTGTGACATGTTAAAATCGGACTTGATGCTCAACAATCTTGTAACCACCTCCAATGGTAAATGATCCTCGTAACAAGGATATAATGGAGTCCTTGCATTCTCCAACAACTCCATAAACTTTGCAGCATCAGCATTCGGTGCCTCCTCAGCTGCATCATGGTTGTCCGGATCAAAACTAGGCCCTGCCGTATCAAAAACCATGTTCACCCACCCATCGTGGTAAGCAGCGTAGTCGTAGACATCCATATACGGCTCCATATAGGGCTCCGACTCCGATGCTAAAGACACAAGCTCTCTGTGCGTGGTCCACTGATAGTAATTCAATGTGAAACCCTTCGAGTATAAATGATATATGACTTCCACTTCTGGATGATATTTTAAGTTGTGATATCTTACATACGGATACTTAATTTTGGTACCGTCCATATACTGAGGGAATGCCTTGGTGAACTGCAGGAATTATTGTACACCCTTAATGAATTTATCCCATACTCCACACATATCATCAGGATGACGGTTGTACATCCACGAACGATGATGTAGATAGTAATTTATATCCTTTTCTAGATACTTCTGTAAAAATAAATAAATATCGTTCAAGTATATACTCATCGTTAAATACAGTACATGCACTGATACTCCTACTCTAGTTTGGTATCAGTATGTCACGACCCGCACCAGGTATATGGGCACGAGAGCGTGGGTACGTCCAGCCTACGCCGCAGCATCGGCGGTAGAACGCTGTCTAGGTCATGTAACTATCTAATCAATCTCACATGAATATCCAACTCCATAAGGAGACACAGATATCACCATATAATAGGGAATATACTCAATCACATAAACTAAAGCACGATGAGATATCGAAGCAAGCAATAAAATACAAGACAAGTCTAAACAACAATAAATAGTCTAACCTACAATCAATACATCCAAGTCTCCAAGTATGTCGAAACAAGTCCTCTATGTCGCAGTCTGGAAAAAATATCCAGTCAGGATTGGAACGAAATACACCTCTAACAGCAGTTCCACTTATATTGACAAAATCTATAGCATAGTGTAAAGAAATACAAGACATATAGGAATAACTGGTAATAAGAAATACTGACGAGCATGGATGTACTGGAAATAAATGGAATAAAGAAATGCTGGAATAACTGGAATACTGGAATAAATGAATACTGGAGCATGTCATCCTCAATGTACATCTAGCAATGAAATAGAAATCCAAGTACACGCAAGAACAATGAACTGGTATATAAGTGTGTACAAGATCAATAACTAGAACATGTAGAGATGCTAAATCAATATACTAAAGATGCATGTCAAGAATCATCTAAGTGTGTGAAACATCAGCATATCATGTGATCGGCTTGGGACTATATGACTCATTACATTGATTAGCGTTCATCCCCAACAAGTCCGGCTAACCATATGTAACAGCGATGAGGCATGTAATGGTCAGGCTGCACCGACGTGAGATGTGGGTGAGCTATGATGCATGTAAAGTTCGGTATGATCACATAAGCTACTAACATTTCCCCATTTCTCCAGCTAGCACGATGGATTCCAATCACGACTCCTCGTGACAGGTCTCAATGATGCCAACTCGTGTAAAGAACAGTGTCAGAGTCATGTATGCTATACAACAAGAATTATAGAGATAATCAACATAATGGAAACTGTCAGAGAATGTACTCGCCTGAGGTCCTGCTGCTGGTATGAATCAGAGTCCAAGTCACAGTCCAAATAGCCTATGTATTACAATTTTACCATGTCAAAAGATAATTTATTTTAATTTATTTAATTCTGGAATAATTACTCTAAAATCCTATTTTAATCTTATTATTCTGATTTTTAGGTTAATTCCTAAATTTTGTCCAAAGGAACTGAATTTTATCAACTCGAGACTCATGGCACGCAAATCGAGGCAATCTGTTGACCGAAAAGTCAACCGACACAAAATCGACTTTCATGCATGATTTCCTGTAGATTTCAGCGTCAAAAATATGTTGGAATTTACGGCTCGTCCAAATTCAATTTCGTTTGGGAATTATGGCACATACAACTTTCGTATCGTGCACCGATGGTTAAATTCTAACCTAGAAGTTCTACAGAATTAATAGTATGTAAATATTTTGAATTAAATTCTGGGAAAAACATATGTGAATGATATCGACATTAGATTTCCGAATCTTTAAACGGTTCATGATTCTCATTCCTGGTTCTCCCGGAATCGCGAAAACATCGAAACACGTCTATTTTTGGACATGCTATGTTCTACGAATTTTTCAGAATTTAATACTAATAATTTCGTAAAACAAATTATATAATCAGAAAGCTAACCTCAATATCTTTCTAACACAAAAAACTAGGCCTCATTTGGAGTCCGGAGCTATGCGCAATGGCTTCTGGAAGATAAAGGAACCCTAGATGGCAATTCTCCAAAATCCGGCTGAAGAAAAACCCTAGAAATAAACTTAAACTAATATATATATAGAGGAGAGAGAAAGCAGTCGCGGCTCAGATCTTGACACGTGGCAGTCATCCAACGCTGCCTGCCACGCAGTCACTGACAGGCGGGCCCGGCACTGTTTGCTGCGGGATGCTGACAGGTGGGCCCCCTATTTGCTGACTGGGCAGAAATAATTACTTTTTGGGTTTTCTTTTTTCAGAAATTAGTTTTTAATTCAGTTTTTCATAATTAACTCAAAATAAATGCTAACAATAATCAAAAAATTCCCAAAAAATTCTAGAAAATATATTTTATTATTTAGAACCTAAAATAAAAGTTTGGAATATTTTTAAATATATTTGTCCCTAAAATAAATTCTTGAAAGTCCTAGAAAATTATGATTACTAGTTTTTAATTAACAAAAAATTATGAAAAAATCCCACTAGCCCCAAATTAACCTAAAAATAATATTTAAGCACAAATTTTAGGATACGGAGGTTACAAGTCTATCCACCTTAAAAATTTTTGTCCTCGAAATTTAAAATCCTCAATAGTTGTATGTATTCATTTATATTATTTTACAATCAAAATTAAATTCATCAAACCATATAATCATGAAGTAAATTCATATTGATATAAAACTTCCAAAATTCTATAGATATCATATTCCTAAAATCTTCAAATTTAAAATCGAATTCCATTCGTATCATAATCTCCTCAAAAACTTTATGCTAATCACTAAATACAAAATTTAATATTCAATCCTCTAATTTTAAATCCACTCAATGTATATTTATAAAATTTAAAAAATCTCATCCAAAAAGTTTGAATTTCACACAATAATCCATTAATCATCTTACTCTTCTAATTTAAATCCAATCAATGCATATTTATAAAATTTAAATTCTTATCCCAAAAATTTGAATTCAAACACTAATCCATTAATGATCTTACTCCTTGATTCTTTTTCCACACAATGCTCAAATAATATAATACTCGCAAAATCTTTAATTACAATATTCAAAATAAATCTATATCTTGCAGTCAAATAAATACAATGATAATCTTCTTAATTTCTCAAATGTTAGTGATATTCAATCATACCACAATCTTCATAAAATTTATGATTTTAACAAATCGTCAATTCTGTCATTTTAAATTCTCAACTCTCTTCATTTAAATAAATATTTATCCTCAAAATTTAAAATACATTGTCTCTCTTTGTCAATTCATAACCTCTTCATTAATTCTTCACCACGGTCAAACCCCCAACAATCAAGGTCTAAGAAAATCCTACCTACCGTCATACAATATACAATCTAGAAAAACATACATGGTTATGGTCTCCTTTGTCATGGTATTGCAGTCTCTGCTAGGGTGTACTACTAATTATATTCTAACAAGAAAATTATTGCTACAAGCTATGGTACTAAGGAACCAATCAGTCAAACAAATAGATGGAAAAGGAATATGAGGAAAGAACAGAACATAGCCTTCTAATCCATTACTTGGACATCTTAATCCTCTAATATACACTTAACTCTGGCACATTCACTCACTAATTCCTATCTCTATATACTGATATCCATACCAACTAATCATTAGTCCACAACATCCATGAATACATCCTCATTGCATACACCTGTCTATTGATACCTAGATATGATACCAAGAATCTCTAACACAACCATGGTTTAATAATGCATCCAAAGTTTGATACCCCTATCCCTTGGTACTACTGTTTCTACTACAAGCACACTCACTGGTAGCTCTCTTACCAACTGCAATTGTTTATACAAGTTGTTCTTATCACTCAACTACACACCAAGTGCAACACACCATACTAAGTATTGCTCATTCTAATGCAACTCTAGATGGACATCCAAGTTTGTTTGCAGTGCCATCTCAAGCATTCTCAAGCCAATAGATCCTTACACATGCACATCAACCACTCATATACTGTTATACATTTCTTACCCACCATAAAATTTTATCCTCAAAATAAAATCATCAAAATTTAACTTCTCGAACAATTTAAAATAAAATGCATATACTTTCCTCAAAAGTCAAATGCTCAATATCGAAATAAAATTTTTAATCACTTCTAAAATCCTTATAGCTTTGACCATGTTTATTGAATTGAATTTTAATCCTCAAAATTTTAATAACATAAAATCTTAACTCCTAAAAAATTCTTTTAAAAATTGAAATGCATTCCCACTCTTCAAATTATAAATTTAAATACACAAGTATACATATAAATACTTACAGTCTCTAATACTAAAGGTGCACTCAAATACACCCATTGTCTACAACTCTCAACTGTGTACTGAAACTTGTACTGTCCGAATTACTTGCACTATTACTTCCAAGTGATCAAAGTTATCATCACACGTATTTTCTCCAATGATTTTCTATCTATATTACTTGATACACCAATCTAATTATGATGTACTTACTGTTATTAGCACCTTGCTCAACAAATCTTTGATATAGAAACATTAGTACTCTTGGTATGGTAACACTAACTTCATCATTAGATCATCTCATCAATCTTATTAGAACTCACGATTACTTGCACCTTCCATAACACCAATGTTTTACTTTACTCTCAAAGGCAGGCATATGATTCTATATCTCGATTTATGTACGTATCTCCCTTTAATCTTTTACAGCCTGTCACACTAGTTTGTGATACACTTTATACCTTGCATGATCCATCTTGATTTTTTTTTTCTACCCATGGCACACTAATTAATACCTTTTATGCATGTACATTTCTTTATTCTTGAAACACCCAAGTATCAACCATCAAATTGAATATCATGCTCCGTAAATTTCAACACAATTCCTTGATACTAAATTGTTTACATAGATCATCCAATTACATAAATTCATGACTATCCAGGATGGGTATGCTGACTCTGATACTAACTCGTAGAACCATCACTGATACTCTTTACTCCTTCTACCTATAATACCAATACTAATAATAATGACACATATCATGGAACTATTGCTACAAGGTACTACGCTATGGGTTAACTCTAGATTAATGCCTACTGCTCACATGTCCAACTAAGAAACACTTACAAACTCACAAGTCACACTCAGTCAAACTAATACAAGACACAACCAAAATTGCAAGTCACTAATTATCATACTAACAAGGAATCCTCAAAGAAAAGGAGCTCAAAAGGAACTAGATAAGGACTGAAGGTGTCTTACTGTTAGTAAAGAAAAGAAACGAGAAAACAAGTCATGTAATAATGGAAATAGGTAAGTATTAAGATGAGACTTTAAGAACCATTTTAAGATACAACCTGATAATCATACACGTCTGTCAGAAATTATGACACTCAGAATCCTCGCCACGCCAGTAAGCATAGATGCGATAAACGACAGGTTCCGTAACTAAGGTATGCAACTCTATAATCATGTCATCTAGAATCTTCGCCACGCCAACCGGTATGGCTGCGAGAAATTCTAAATTTTATAACTAAAGTATGTACATCCAAGTCAGGTTCCTACGTTCTCGTCACGACAGCTAATATGGCTGCGATAAACTCTAGGTTCCATAACCAAAGTAGACGTTTTACTTTTCTCACTGTCCTCATCAATATATGTCATCAGATGATACCATAAATTTTAGCCCGTAAAATTCATCTCAATATGAAATCAACTCAACAACGATACCAAGAATTAAATTTAACAACTGGTCAACAAGAATTAAGCTCAACAATGATACCGAGATTTTAATTTAATAACTGATCAACAAGAATCAAGTTCAATAACAACAAGCGAGAACGGATGGGACACGGGAAAAGATTTAAATTGGAAATTATAATAAGATTCTCAAGGGGTCGTCCTAGAAATCTCTCAAGATTTTTTTTTTTGTGATTGAGTATCCTCTCTCATCCTAGTATCCTATGTCCTATATTCTATAGTAGGCACGCAGTAGTACAACTAAGACGTCGTACAACTACGATATCGCACAACTTGTGAAGTCTGACCTGCATGGGCCACCACTAAAAATGTTTCACGACCCGCACCCGGTATATGGGCACGAGAGCGTGGGTACGTCCAGCCTACGCCGCAGCATCGGCGGCAGAACGCTGTCTAGGTCATGTAACTATCTAATCAATCTCACATGAATATCCAACTCCATAAGGAGACACAGATATCACCATATAATAGGGAATATACTCAATCACATAAACTAAAGTACGATGAGATATCGAAGCAAGCAATAAAATACAAGACAAGTCTAAACAACAATAAATAGTCTAACCTGCAATCAATACATCCAAGTCTCCAAGTATGTCAGAACAAGTCCTCTATGTCGCAGTCTGGAAAAAATATCCAGTCAGGATTGGAACGAAATACACCTCTAACAGCAGTTCCACTTATATTGACAAAATCTATAGCACAGTGTAAAGAAATACAAGACATATAGGAATAACTGGCAATAAGAAATACTGACGAGCATGGATGTACTGGAAATAAATAGAATAAAGAAATGCTGGAATAACTGGAATACTGGAATAAATGAATACTGGAGCATGTCATCCTCAATGTACATCTAGCAATGAAATAGAAATCCAAGTACACGCAAGAACAATGAACTGGTATATAAGTGTGTACAAGATCAATAACTAGAACATGTAGAGATGCTAAATCAATATACTAAAGATGCATATCAAGAATCATCTAAGTGTGTGAAACATCAGCATATCATGTGATCGGCTTGGGACTATATGACTCATTACATTGATTAGCGTTCATCCCCAACAAGTCCGGCTAACCATATGTAACAGCGATGAGGCATGTAATGGTCAGGCTGCACCGACGTGAGATGTGGGTGAGCTATGATGTATGTAAAGTTGGGTATGATCATATAAGCTACTAACATTTCCCCATTTCCCCAGCTAGCACGATGGATTCCAATCACGACTCCTCGTGACAGGTCTCAATGATGGCAACTCGTGTAAAGAACAGTGTCAGAGTCATGTATGCTATACAACAAGTATTATAGAGATAATCAATATAATAGAAACTGTCAGAGAATGTACTCGCCTGAGGTCCTGCTGCTGGTATGAATCAGAGTCCAAGTCACAGTCCAAATAGCCTATGTATTACAAATTTACCATGTCAAAAGATAATTTATTTTAATTTATTTAATTCTGGAATAATTACTCTAAAATCCTATTTTAATCTTATTATTCTGATTTTTAGGTTAATTCCTAAATTTTGTCCAAAGGAACTGAATTTTATCAACTCGAGACTCATGGCACGCAAATCGAGGCGATCTGTTGACCGAAAAGTCAACCGACACAAACTCGACTTTCATGCATGATTTCCTGTAGATTTCAGCGTCAAAAATATGCTGGAATTTACGGCTCATCCAAATTCAATTTCGTTTGAGAATTATGGCACATACAACTTTCGTATCGTGCACCGATGGTTAAATTCTAACCTAGAAGTTCTACAGAATTAACAGTATATAAATACTTCGAATTAAATTCTAAGAAAAACATATGTGAATGATCTCGACATTAGCTTTCCGAAACTTTAAACGGTTCATGATTCTCATTCCTGGTTCTCCCGGAATCGCGAAAACATCGAAACACATCTATTTTCGGACATGCTGTGTTCTACGAATTTTTCAGAATTTAATACTAATAATTTCGTAAAACAAATTATATAATCAGAAAGCTAACCTCAATATCTTTCTAACACAAAAAACTAGGCCTCATTTAGAGTCTGGAGCTATGCGCAATGGCTTCTAGAAGATGAAGGAACCCTAGATGGCAATTCTCCAAAATTCGGCTGAAGAAAAATCCTAGAAATAAACTTAAACTAATATATATATAGAGGAGAGAGAAAGCAGTCGCGGCTCAGATCTTGACACGTGGCAGCCATCCAACGCTGCCCGTCCCGCAGTCACTGACAGGCGGGCCCGGCACTGTTTGCTGCGGGAGGCTGACAGGTGGGCCCCCTGTTTGCTGACTGGGCAGAAATAATTACTTTTTGGGTTTTCTTTTTTCAAAAATTAGTTTTTAATTCAGTTTTTCATAATTAACTCAAAATAAATGCTAAAAATAATCAAAAAATTTCCAAAAAATTTTAGAAAATATATTTTATTATTTAGAACCTAAAATAAAAGTTTGGGATATTTTTAAATATATTTGTCCCTAAAATAAATTCTTGAAAGTCCTAGAAAATTATGATTACTAGTTTTTAATTAACAAAAAATTATGGAGAAATCCCACTAGCCCCAAATTAACCTAAAAATAATATTTAAGCACGAATTTCAGGATACGGAGGTTACACAGTAGTATACTGACGGGCCTTCGGTTAGTTCCTTCAGTAGGAAGGTATTGATGTATATATTATAGGGAATATCAGTAGTAGCGACATTAGTTTTCAGTCCACTGTGTTTATGTACTACTATGTGTGTATCACTCGCTGATGAATGTATCAGTTAGATGCATTATTAGTGAATGCTAGTTAGTAATTATCAGCTAGGGTAAAGTTTAGATTTTTGTTATTTGAGTTAGATATCAAGTTAGAATATCAGACATTAGTTAGAGTAAGCTAAGTTTGTCTAGTTAGTCTAGTGTCTTCTAGCATTAGTATTGATATTAAGTTGGTATCAGTTATATTAAGTTAGTAGCAGTTATTGTAAGTTAGTAAGTCATGATAGTATAAGTTATGTACTAATTATATAGTATTAAACATATGTCAGAGAGAGAGAGAGAGAGAGAGAGAGAGAGAGAGAGAGAGAGAGGGTTAGGGTTTACACCCTCTGTGACAGTGTGTGTCGTGTCTATGTCAGTGTCATATCGTATCTGTATCTGTGAGAGAGAGAGAGAGAGAGAGAGAGTTAGTTAGGGTTAGGGTTAGGGTTTACACCCTCTGTGACAGTCTGTGTCGTGTCTGTGTCAGTGTGTGTGTGTGTCGTGTCTGTGTCATATCGTGTGCATCTGTGAGGGAGAGAGAGAGAGAGATCGGGTTAGGGTTATGGTTTACACCCTCTGTGACAGTCTGTGTCGTATCTGTGTCAATGTGTGTGTGTGTCATATCTGTGTCAGTATCATGTCGTTTGCATCTGTGAGAGAGAGAGAGAGAGAGAGAGAGATCGGGTTAGGGTTTACACCCTCTCTCACAGTCTGTGTAGTGTCTGTGTTAGTATGTGTGTGTCGTGTCTGTGTTAGTGTCATATCGTATGCATCTATGAGAGCGAGAGTGAGAGAGAGAGAGAGAGAGTTAGGGTTTACCTAGAGGAGGAGGAGGAGAAGGAGGAGGAGGGGGACGTCGTAGGGTGCACTTCGCCGGAGAGGTGGAGAGAAAGGGGGGAGTTTTTGAAAAAAATAGGAGAAGTCTTCGACTGAAGGGGAGAATCAAAACCTATATTAAATTTTAGCAACATTTAACGACGTCAACTTATGATGTCGCTAATAAAAATAGCTTGCGACGTTATAGACGTCGTTAAAAATAAAAAAATAAACGTCGCTAAATACCTCGCTAAACGTCGCTAAATTAAAAAACTCAGCAACGTTTAGCGACCTTAAAGAAGCTTATAGCGACAATTTTTTAAAAAACTTAATTACTGTCGCTAAATGTCGCTATATGTTGCCAACAACGACGTATAGCGACGTTTATTTTTGGAGTCGCTAAAATATTTAATAATAGTGATATTTAATTATGACGTCGCTAAAAGCGTCACTATTTCATCATATTTTGGTAGTGGTCAAAACCAATGGTCATTCGCCAGTATAGGGTGAATCAACCACCAAAAGAAGATTATGCTCTATCTACGTCTCTCGAACCTATGGTTGTTCGCCTTCGCAGGCCGAGTGGACCACCAAAGGAGGACCTGACCGCGACTACAGCTGCCGGACCTTTGGTGGGAAAATTACACAGAAAATCACTGAAGCCTTCGATTGCGCTGGGGGTAGCCGAGGAGAAGGATGAGCTGGAGGAGTATATTTTCGCCAATGTCAACATCCCTTCCCCGGAAGATGTAATCCCGCTAGAAAAGATACCTTATTTTCTCAATAAAGGGCTATCTTTGAATTACTCAGTGCGTATGGATATAAGTACAATCTACTCCCTGGAGCATGATCTGGGCCTCCATCTGCACACACAAGTGACCACTACCTACACCGTGCACCAGCTTCGCTCTAGTCAGGGTTCTTATTTTTTAGTCCCACCCAGGAAGAAGGGAGATAAGCTTACCATCTTTGGCAGAATAAAATGCCCCCAGTCCTTCATCCCAAAAGAAGAAGAACCAGAATCCGAGGTAGGCAGAATGCCACTCTACCGGTACATCTCACAAGCCCTTCATCTTATAGAAAATATGGGATAAAACCTGAAGGTCACCAAGGGATTGAACTACGGCAAAGGCCGAATGTGGCCTTTACGACTTTTCTCCCCTGCGTACAAGCCCGAGGATTACTATCATAAGACTAAGCATGGCTTAGGATATGTAACGCCTCCTACTACCCCCGAGGGCTCAGATAAAGAAGATGAAGTGTGCTCACACTACTCAGAATCTTTAACCTGGGACTCCGATGTCAGCATCAGGGACGTGCTCACACAAACGTTGTCCTCCAATATGGCGTCTACCAACCTTGAGGAAGACAATGAGGAGCCACTCGATCTCTTTGAGATGAAACCTTGGGCCCAACACCCTTGGTTCACAATGGGAGATACAATTCAAGCAGTGAGAACCTCCAACCGAGGATGAAGTCATACAAGTTGATCTAGGTAACGAGACCTCCTAAAGCCTATCTTCGTCAGCAAAAGCCTATCCAACGAAGACCGGGATTCCTATTACAACTCATCAGGGAATACATTAATATTTTTGCCTGGAGTTACGAAGATATGCCTGGACTGGATCCATAAATCATGGTCCGCAAACTCAATATTCTGCCAAACGCTAAACCAGTCAAGCAACAACAAGGACGGTTCTGGCAAGACGTGATGGATTCCCTCAAAGCTAATGTCAACAAGATGATAGCTAGTGGCTTCATCCGCGAGGAACAATACCCCGACTGGGTAGCCAACATCGTGCCTATCGTTAAGAAGAATGGAAAGATCCGAATCTGCATTGACTTTCATGATCTAAATACGGCATGTCCCAAAGACAAATTTTTTTTTCCAATCACCGATGTCATGATCGATAATACTTATGGCTTCAAGCGCATGTCCTTCATGGATGCCTTCTTAGGCTACAACTAAATCAAGATATTTCCCCACGATGAAAGACATACATCATTCCGGACCCCGATAGGCGTATACTGCTACACGGTCATGCCTTTCGGTCTAAAGAAAGCATGTGCTAAATACCAGCAAGCTATGAGCATTATTTTTTGTGAACATCTGTGCAAGACGGTGGAATGCTATATTGACGATATCGCCGTCAAGAGTCGCTCCAAAGATGATCACCTCCAAGACCTGAGGATTGTGTTTGACTTAATGCTTACACACCGTCTCAAGATAAACCCTACAAAGTCCTACTTGGGAGTCTCCAGCGACAAATTTTTTGGTTTTATCATCACTTTTCGCGGTGTTCATATAGACCCGACAAGACCAAGGCCATCCTGGAGATGAATCTGCCAAGGAACCTCCTAGAACTCCATGGCCTTCAAAGAAGGTTAGCGTACATCAGTAGATTTATATCAAACCTCTCTGGACATTGTCGGCCGTTCATACAGCTCATAAAGAAAGGTGTCTCCTTTGTTTAGAATGAAGAATGCCAATGATCGTTCGACAATATCAAATAATACTTATCAAACCCTCATATGCTGGTGGCCCCGGTCACAGAAAAGCCATTCCTACTCTATGTATGTGCATTGGATCACTCTCTCGGTGCCATGTTAGCCCAGAATAGTAATTCAGGCAACGAGCAGGCCATATACTACCTCTACCGGATGATGGTCGGCCCAGAGCATAAGTATACTGTCGTCGAGAAGGAGTGACTTGTGCTGGTATTCGCCATCCAAAAAACTCGATACTACGTGATTGGACAGACCATTCATGTAATCTCGTGAGCTAACCCCCACAGGGTCCTCATGACCAAACCTGGGGCACTAAGTTTTCGCTTGGCTACCTGGGCAATAATATTATCTCCATATGATATGGTATTCGTCCCATAGAAGGCCGTCAAAGTTCAAGCATTGGCCGACTTTCTGGCAGCCCACCCAGGGTCATAAACCTCAAAGCTCTATGAAGATATTCCAGACGAAGTGGCCGACGCCAACATCACTTCACACGAAGCTGTTTGGTGAATGTTATTTGATGGTGCGTCAAGAGCGAGGCCCAAAAGTAGCATCATCGCTATGGTCGGGTGTCACGACCCGCACCCAAATTTTGGGGTACGAGTACGTGGGTACGTCCAACCTACGCCACAACATCGGCGATAGAACGCTGTCAAGGTCACAATGCTATCTAATCATTCTCACACGGGTATCCAACTCTATAAGGAGACACAGATAACACAACATAATATGAACACATACTCAATCACATAACTATAGCACGATAAGATATCAAAGAAATAAATATACCAAAATGCAACACAAGTCTAAATAGAATAATCTAACTCAACAATAATATCCAAGTCTCAACAAAGTATGCCGGAGACAAATCCAGTACCAAATAATCTGCTAAAAGAAACTAACTAGATAACTAGTAATTCTAGCTAGACCTTCCAGAATCACAACTGAACTACCAGGTCCAAGTCTGCAGCTACTCTCCCTATGGTCCATAAAATGTTGGACACCAGTCCTCTAAGGCAAAGTCTAGAAAAATATTTCCAGTCAGGATGGAGCAAAGTACATCTCAAATAATAGTTCCATTTAATTGATAAGGACTATAAAACAATAAAAAGATAATGCTATATACTGAGAGAGAAGACAATAAATAAATGCAATGGCAAAAATAAAGAAATAGGCAATATAGTACAGTCAGTGCATATACGAAATGAAGAGATTGAGATACAATATCATATACGGGTGATGTAGTATATGATCTAAAATAGAGAACTGTAACTATTCTAAGTGTTTGAAATAGTAGCTTCGATATGTGATCGGCTTGGGAACATGTACGAGAGCTATATGGCCTAGCTAATCATACGTGAGGTGTATGATTAACACTAACATTATTCTATACTTGTACAATATAGATTTGATCATATTTCTCACTAACTATTTCCCCGCCCCCAACTAGTACAGTGGATCCAACCATGACACGTCACGATACACGAGCAATATCCAATATATCATGTACAAGGTCTAAATATCAATATCGTGTATAATGTCAATACGATAATCAATGTAACATCTCATGACTGTAGATCTAATCTATATACTAGTCCGTGTAGCACAGTGTCAAGAATCAGATGTAACATTTCTAGATACTGGAATTATAGAAATTATCAAATAGTAGAAATTATCAGAGAATGCACTCGCCTTAGGCCCTTAGCTGGTAATACCAATATCCTATTCCAGAGTATCGTCTGAATGATCCAACAGTCCTATAGACATATCATAAAATATAATATTTGCATCAGACGTTATACTAACACAATTATAATACATTAAACTCAGGGGCTATGCTAGGTATGACACTGGTCAACTAGGGTCAAGTGCGCTTCTAATTGCGCGGGTGTCACATCTATTATTGCTGTGCAAGACAGACAGACAGTAATAATATGGGTCTTGCCAATACGTGAGTGTACATATGGCAGTCATCTAATAATTTACAGGGTTACAGGTCAATGTAAATACGGAGTATCCGTAATTACACTCGGGTTGCCTAGTATATTTATAATTATACATATTATCAATTAGCATATATCATTAAACTCAGGGGCTACGCTAGGTATGACACTGGTCAACTAGGGTCAAGTGCGCTTCTAATTGCGCGGGTGTCACATCTATTATTACTGTGCAAGACAAACAGACAATAATAATATGGGTCTTGCCAATACGTGAGTGTACATATGGCAGTCATCTAATAATTTACAGGGTTACAGGTCAATGTAAATACGGGGTATCCGTAATTACACTCGGGTCGCCTAGTATATTTATAATTATACATATTATCAATTAGCATATATTATTAATTACTTATAATATATATATATATATATATATATATATATATATATATATATATATATATATATATATATATATATATATATATATATATATATATATATGTGTGTGTGTGTGTGTGTGTGTGTGTGTGTGTGTGTGTGTGTGTGTATACCAAATAATTACATACAAAAATATGTATATATGTATATACACTAATAGAATTTTATACTATATATATATGTTTATATATACATTCCACATTTTTATATATATATAACAACCAATATTTATATGTATACAAAAGAATACATATACTGAATATATATATACATATACCAAGTAAAAATATACATATACTATATGTATATATATATGTACCAATTTAATACATATACTATATACATGTATATATATTCATATATATATACCAATACATACATACAAACATATATTATTGAATACATATATAATAATTTTAGAAATATACTATATATATGTATATGTGTATATATACGAATCATACATATTCAATATATATACTACATACACCCATATACCATAATACGCATATTAAACCATAACTACAAACACGTATACGTGTACGTGTACGCGAGGGAAGAAAGAGAACCTGTGTGCGTGTACGAGATCGGTGATGGCGACGGTGTCCACGATGTTGAGGATGACGATGACGATGACGACAAAGACGAAGGTGACGATGAAGGGTGGTGGTGCTGGTGGAGGGGGCTGGTGGTACGGGGTGGTGATGCTGGTGGTACGGGATGGTGAAGGATGGTGGTACTGGTGGTGGTAGGGTAGCACTGGTGGTGTGAAGTGGCCGAAGATGGGGTTGAAGTAGGAGAGGTCGAGAGGGAGCTTGGCCTGAGGGGAGGTTGCAGCGGGATGAGGGAGCTCAGGAGGATGAAGCGGTGGTGCGGGCTCGTCGGGTGGCCATTCGTGGAGGAGAATGAGTGGATACGTGGGGTGGCAGTCCCGTGGGTCGACGGTAAGGTGCTAAAGAATGTGGCGGGGAAGGTCGAGTGCTAAAGTCAAAGTTGAGGGCCGCGGTTGGCCGGCGCAGGCGACTGCGGGCTGGGAACGGCGGGATGGGAGGATGATGATGATGAGGTTGTTGAGGTATGTGCAGAGGAGACGGCTGTGGGCTCGCCGGGGAAGAAGGAGTAGGGGTTGGGTTGACTAGTCAAAGAATTAGGGCTTTTCCATTTGGCTTGAACCAATGGGGTGTTGACACCTAATGCAACATTTACAAATAAGCCCCTTAAATTTGGGTATTTGCACAGACACATGAAATAATAAAAAAATGGTGGGCGATTTGGTGTTTGGTATTTTATAGGGTGAGGGGGTGTTGTGCATTTTGTATGGGCTTAATGAATAGGGTATTTGGATTAAATTAGGATTAAAATTGGATTAATCAAAGTTGGTATCCCCAATTTAATTAAAAAATAAATGCAAGCGGTGTTCTAAAATCAATTGAAGGTACATGGGGCTAAAATTAAGTTGGGACACAAGTATCATTTGTGAAGAAGACTCAGAACAGAATATTATTCTAATTTGGGTTGCACGAAAATGGGTCGAGATTGTGTCTCCAATTTCGATTGGAACGCACAACGATACAAAGTTGGATTTTATTTAGAAATTAAATAAACGTCCGCAACGAATATTGTGCGGCTAAAATGAAGCACAAGAGAGCATAATTATAAGTTACACAAAGGTCAGAATGAAAGGCGGGCACGTCTAGGGCAAGGTTGTAAAATTTGTCGGAAGACAAAAGCTAGGGTAGCGCTCCAAATATCGAAGCAACGGTAAGGCACAACAATTAAATAAAATTATGGTAATAAATCCTAAATAATACAAATTAAATTCATAACCCTACATTTCGGTCAGGTGTTCATCTATTAGGCTTTTAGGTCAAGTCTACTAGCTCAAACATTAAGAACACTGTATATAATACTATGTAAATACACATCTCATACAATTATTTAAATTGAATAAACACAATATTAATAATATATAAAAAGTCAAAAATATTCCTATTTTTAGAATGTGGTAGTGACAAGTCTACCCTCCTTAAAAGAATTTCGTCATCGAAATTTAAAATTCTCAATAGTAGTATTTACTCATTATATATATTATTTTCCATCAAATTTAGATTTATCAAGCCATATAATCATAAAGTAAATCCATAATGCTATTTCACAAAATTTTCAAAATTATATAATTATCGTATTCCTGAAAATCATCGAAATAAAAATCAAATTCCATTTTTTTCATAATTTCCTCCAAAACTTTAAGTTAATAATTAAATACTCAAAAATTTAATATCCAATCCTCTAATTTAATTCCAATCAACGTATATTTATAAAATTTAAAATGTCATCCGAAAAGTTTGAATTCAAACACTAATCCATTAATCATCTTATCCTCAAATTTTAAGTCCAATTGATGCGTATAAAAAATTTAAATCCTTATCCCAAAATTTCGACTTCAACACTAATCCATTAATGATCTTATTCCTCGATTTCTTTTTTCTTATAATACTCAAACAATGTAATAGTTACGAAGTCTTCAAATACAATATTTAGAATATAAGTCTTAAATTTATATCTTCTAGCCAAATAAATATACTGATAATCTTCTTAATTCCTCAAGTTTTAATGATAAATTTAATTATATCATAATCAATAAATCATCAATTCTGCCGTATTAAATTCTTAACTCTTTATTTAAATTAATGTTTATCCTCGAATTTTAAGCATCTTGTCTCTCTTTGTCAAGTCATAACCTCTTCATAAATCTTCACTATGGTCAAACCCCCAATAATCAAGGTCTAAGAAAATTCCACCTACAGTCATTCAATATGCAATCTAAGAGAAACATGTATAGTTATGATCACTTTTGTTATGGTATTGCAGTCTTTGTCAGGGTGTACTACTAACTATATTCTAACAAGAAAATCATAAATACAAGCTATGGTACTAATGAATCAATCAATCAAATAGAAAGGAACAGAAGGAAAGAAAGAACATAACCTGCTAACATATTACCTGCAGTATCGGTCTCCTCGACCGTCATCGCAAATGCCCTGCCCTGCTAGGGTGGCTCCCTTCGCGGGTGTTGAGCAATCTGCGGTTCCACAGGTGGCCTAACTGGATCTCTATGATTTGGAGCTGCACACTGGCCGAGAAGATAAGGAGCTAGAAGACAATCCCTCACTCGATGTCCCACAACACTACAGTGCAAACAAAGTCCTAGCCTCGTTCTACAGCTCTCCCAAAGGTGACCTGGCTTCTTATAGAAACGACAAGTCCGTTGTGTCTCTCTCGGAGGCTGCTGCTGATCATGCTGAACATGAATTGGTGCTTGGTACTGCTGTTGATACTGAAACGTCCTCGGCTGTTGTTGAATATGGGGACGCTTGGCCGGTCCTGCGCTACCATTCGTATCTCTAAAAATATTGTGACTCCTCTTAGGCCTGAGATCCAGATCCTTTTCTGCAATCTGGGCATCCATCAAGATATCCTCAAAGGTAGCAGTACGACGACCAGAAGTGCGCGATCTAATCTCTCTCGTCAGCCCCTTTCTAAACTTTCGGGCTCGATCTCCTAGGTCCCGAATCATAGACGATGCAAAATGGCTCAATCGACAGAATTTTGCGGCGTACTCGTCGACCGACATGTTCCCTTGGACCAAGTCATAAAACTGACTTTCCAAGGTTCCCAAGGCCACGTCGGGAAAGAACTTCTCCTTGAAAAGTTTCTTGAAGGTCTCCCAAGTAAGTCCTTCGTTAGTGAGTCTCGGCTCCGTGCGATACCACGCGAGTGCGATATCGAACATCTGACTGCCAGTCGCCTCTATCTGTAAGCTCTCCGGAATCTGGGCCAATCGCAGGTTCCTCTCTATATCCTCTATCCAGTCGTCAGCGTAGAGTATCCCTTCGATACCCTTAAACTCTCGAGGCATCATCCTCTTGAAGTACACTATAGTGCCTGATCTCTGCTGTTGCTGCTGGCCAGGAAACTGCTGGTATTGTGCTACTCTCTCCACAGCTTGAAGAGCCACCTGATGAGCATTCTCCATACTCTCTCTCATCAGCTCTGTTTGTGCCTGGTGCACTTCTGCTTGCACCCTCTGAGCCTCAGCTTGAACTCGCTGAGCGTCTACCATGCCCTGGATCAAAGTAAACACCTATGTCCTGTCAATCGGCACACCTCCGGAAATCAGAGTCGGTGGTGGTGGAAGAGGCTCCGTCACAGCTGTGGTAACCCTCTGAACAGGTGGGGAAGGAGGACCCCCAAAAAGTGCAGATACTCCCACATGCACCAGAGATGTAGGAGGAACTATGGATATCTGTCCATCAGGTGGAGAGGTGGCATACCCCTCTAAAGCTGATGCTCCCACTCTCATAGATCTTGTCTTCGGCGACATCCTGAAGACAGACCCAAAGAATCAATTAAGGCAATAAATGCGATATCATCAAGGAAGGACAGTAAAGTTCTAAAGAAGCAATATTCAGAAGGAATTAAGGATAACAAGATAAATAGATTAAAGAGTTTCCTAGTTGTGATTGAGTATTCGCTCTCATCCTAGTATCCTATGTCCTATATCCTATCGCAGGCACGCAGTAGTACAACTAAGACGTCACACTACCACGACATCGCTCTAATTGGGAAGTCTGACCTGCATGAGCCACCACTAAAAATGTGTCACGACCCGCACCCGGATTTTGGGGCACGAGTACGTGGGTACGTCTAGCCTACGCGTAGCATCGGTGGTAGAACGCTGTCAAGGTCACAATGCTATCTAATCATTCTTACACGGGTATCTAACTCCATAAGGAGACACAAATAACACAATATAATATGAACACATACTCAATAACATAACTACAGCACGATAAGATATCGAAGAAATAAATAAACCAAAATGTAACACAAGTCTAAATAGAATAATCTAACTCAACAATAATATCCAAGTCTCAATAAAGTATGCCGGAGACAAATCCGGTACCAAATAATCTGCTAAAAGAAACTAACTAGATAACTAATGATTTCGGCTAGACCTCCCTGAATCAAAACTGAACTACCAGGTCCAAGTCTGCAGCTACTCTTCCTGTGGTCTATAAAATATTGAACACCAGTCCTCTAAGGCATAGTCTGGAAAAATATTTCCAGTCAGGATGGAGCAAAGTACATCTCAAATAACAGTTCTATTTAATTGATAAGGACTATAAAATAATAAATAAATGATGCTATATACTGAGAGAGAAGACAATAAATAAATGCAATGGCAAAAATAAAAAATAGGCAATATAGTACAGTCAGTGCATATACGAAATGAAGAGAACGAGATACAATATCATATACGGGTGATGTAGTATATGATCTAAAATAGAGAACTGTAACTATTCTAAGTGTTTGAAATAGTAGCTTCGATATGTGATCGGCTTGGGAACATGTACAAGAGCTATATGGCCTGGCTAATCATACGTGAGGTGTATGATTAACACTAACATTATTCTATACTTGTACAATATGGATTTGATCACATTTCTCACTAACTATTTCCCTGTCCCCAACTAGTACAGTGGATCCAACCATGACACGTCACGATATACGAGCAATATCCAATATATCATGTACAAGGTCTAAATATTAATATCGTGTATAATGTCAATACGATAATCAATGTAACATCTCATGACTGCAGATCCAATCTATATACTAGTCCGTGTAGCACAGTATCAAGAATCAGATGTAATATTTCTAGATACTGGAATTATAGAAATTATCAAATAGTGGAAATTATCAGAGAATGCACTCGCCTTGGGTCCTTAGCTGGTAATACCAATGTCCTATTCCAGAGTATCGTCTGAATGATCCAACAGTCCTATAGACATATCATAAAATATAATATTTGCATCAGACGTTACACTAACACAATCATAATACATTGAACTCAGGGGCTGCGCTAGGTATAACACTGGTCAACTAGGGTCAAGTGCGCTTCTAATTGCGCGAGTGTCGCGTCTGTTATTGCTGTGCAAGACAGACATACAGTAATAATATGGGTCTTGCCAATACGTGAGTGTACATATGGCAGCCTGCTAATAATTTACAGGGTTACATGTCAATGTAAATATGGGGTATCCGTAATTGCACTCGGGTCGTCTAGTATATTTATAATTATACATATTATCAATTAGCATATATCATTAATTACTTATAATATATATATATATATATATATATATATATATATATATATATATATATATATGTATACCAAATAATTACATACAAAAATATGTATATGTGTATATACACTAATAGAAATTTATACTATATATATATGTTTATATATATATACCACATTTTTATATATATATAACAACCAATATTTATATATATACAAAAGAATACATATACTGTATATATATATACATATACCAAGTGAAAAAATATATATATATACTATATATATATATATATATATATATATATATATATATATGTACCAATTTAATATATATACTATATACATGTATATATATACATATATATATACCAATACATACATACTAACATATATTATTGAATACATATATACTAATTTGAGAAATATACTATATATATGTATATATACGAATCATACATATTCAATATATATCCTACATACACCCATATACCATAATACGCGTATTAAACCATAACTACAAACACGTATACGCGTACGTGTATGCGAGGGAAGAACGCGAACCTGTGCGCGTGCACGATTTCGATGATGGTGACGGTGTCCACGATGTTGAGGATGACGACAAAGACGAAGGTGACAATAAAGGGTAGTGGTGCTGGTGGAGGGGGCTGGTGGTACGGGGTGGTGATGCTGGTGGTACGGGGTGGTGAAAGATGGTGGTACTGGTGGTGGTAGGGTGGCACTGGTGGTGTGAAGTGGCCGGAGATGGGGGTTGAAGAAGGAGAGGTCGAGAGGGAGCTTGGCCGGAGGGGAGGTTGCAGTGGGAGGAGGGAGCTCGGGAGGATGAAGCGGTAGTGCGGGTTATCATGGTGGCCACTCGTGGAGGAGAAGGAGTGGATACGTGGGGTGACAGTCCGGTGGGTCGATGGTAAGGTGCTGGAGAATGTGGCAGGGAAGGTCGAGTGCTGAAGTCGAAGTTGAGGGCCGCGGTTGGCCGGTGCAGGCGACTGCGGGCTGGGAACGGCGGGATGGGAGGAGGATGATGATGAGGTTGTTGAGGTCTGTGCAGAGGAGACGGCTGCGGGCTCGCCGGGGAAGAAGGAGTATGGGGTTGGGTTGACTAGTCAAAGAATTAGGGCTTCTCCATTTGGCTTAAACCAATGGGGTGTTGACACCTAATGCAACATTTGTAAATAAGCCCCTTAAATTTGGATATTTGCACAGACACATGAAATGATAAAAAATTGGTGGACGATTTGGTATTTGGTATTTTTTAGGGTGAGGGGGTATTGTACGTTTTGTATGGGCTTAATGAATAGGGTATTTGGATTAAATTGGGATTAAAATTGGATTAGTCAAAGTTGGTATCCCCAATTTAATTAAAGAATAAATGCAAGCGGTGTTCTAAAATCAATTGAAGGTATATGGGGCTTAAATTAAGTTGGGACACAAGTATCATTAGTGAAGAAGACTCAGAATAAAATATTATCCTAATTTGGGTTGCACGAAAATGGGTCGAGATTGTGTCTCCAATTTCGATTGGAACACACAACGATACAAAGTTGGATTTTATTTAGAAATTAAATAAACGTCCGTGACGAATATTGTGCGGCTAAAATAAAGCACAAGAGAGCATAATTATGAGTTACACAAAGGTCAGAATGAAAGGCGGGCACGTCTAGGACAAGGTTGTGAAATTTGTTGGAAGATAAAAGCTAGGATAGCCCTCCAAATATCGAAGCAACAGTAAGGCGCAACAATTAAATAAAATTACAGTAATTAATTACAACCTCAAATAATTAAATCCTAAATAATACAAATTAAATTCATAACCCTACATTTCGATCAGGTATTCATCTAGTGGGCTTCTAGGTCAAGTCTACTAGCTCAAACATTAAGAACACTGTATATAATACATATGTAAATACACATCTCATACAATTATTTAAATTGAATACACACAATATTAATAATATATAAAAAGTAAAAAATATCCCTATTTTTAGAATGTGGTAGTGACATCGGGATAGTATTGATCTCCCCACACGGTCTCGCCATCAATCACGCATACTCTCTCACGGATCCATGCTCCAATAATGTGGCAGAGTATATCGCCTTAATCATCGAACTCCAGCTCACCAAGCAATTAAGAGTAGAGTACATGGAGGCCTACGATGATTCTCAACTAATCGTCAATCAAGTCCGGGGAGTATATGAAATCCAAAATGAAGACTTGATCCCCTACCACCAAGCTGCACTAAGCATCATCGCGACCTTCGAGATGTTCTTTATTGAGCATGTCCCTTGGTTACAAAGTATTGAGGCAGGCGCTTTAGCTGGCCCCGCTGCTTCCTTGGTAGTTCCAGACCACACCCATCAACTAATCACAATGATCGGTCAAGAGCTGGTCTTTCCCAAAAGCAACATATGCTTATGCCTCATCTATACAGCAGAGGTCAACATCGATGCCCAAGATTGGAGGCTTCTATTCTTCAACTACACAGTCTATGGAATTCTTTCTGAAAATCCAAAGGAGGCTACTTCAATCAGAAGACGCTCCCTTCGTTTCTATTACGATACAGAGACCAAAATATTGTACTGTCAGTCCTATGACGACCTTCTGCTCCGATGCTTGTTGAACGCAGAGGTAAAATAAGCCCTCTATGAAGATCAAAAGGCGTCTGTGGGGCGCATCAACATGGTCCAAAGCTACAAGACCGTCTTCGGAGAATGGGCTATTATTGGCCGATGATGGTAGCAGATGCTGTTGATTACGCAAAGAAATTCCAAGCATGCCAAATCCACGTAGACTTCATCCATCAGCCATCTGAGTTCCTACACCCAACGTTAGCATCTTAGTCGTTTGAGGCATAGGGAATGGATATCATCGGGCTAATCAGTCCGCCTTCATCAAAAGGACATCGGTTCTTCTTGGTGATCACCGACTACTTCTCCAAATGGGCAAAACCTGTTCCATTTGCTGAAGTTAAAATATCAAATATGATTAACTTCATCAAGCATCACATCATATATCACTTCCGCTTGTCATGTAGGATCGTCCATGATAATGGTCCACAGTTTGCAAGTCACGCCTTCTATCATTTTTACGACAAGAACCGAATCCAAAATATAGCCTCCATAGCAAACAACCCAGCAGCAGGCAGTCTGGCGGAAGCTTTCAACAAAATCATCATCAAGCTCCTCAAAAAATTCATGTCTTCCAACAAACGTGACTGGAACAAGAAGTTGGATGAATGTCTCTGGGCCTACTGTACAACAGTCCAGACAATTACTGGGAATACGCCATTCTCTTTGGTGTACAAAAGTGAGGCGGTACTCCAGCTGGAGATCCAAACCCATGTTGGCCCATTGGTTATGATCGAACCAATTTTGATAATCGATCTAACCTGGACTTGATATAAGCTACTGCGATACTTTTCAGATGTACTGCGATGACTGCAACATCAATTGTTCAGAGCTGCTTCCCGTCGTCATGTCTGTCTTTATTTCCTGTATGTAATATAATTTTTTTATTTTATTGAGTCTAGGGATATACTGTACACCGCGTCGTACTAGCAATTAGTCTACCCTAAATTATTTTTAAAATAGCCTATCTTGAAATAGCTAAGTTGGACCCAAAACTCAGCCCGTTTCTGTTGTGGCCCTGAACTATAGGAATAGAACTCGGCCTGAGTTCGGCCCGAGTTCGGCCTTAGTAGACATTTTTTTTAGAAACCTGGTCTTCCTGAAGTTTCGGATACAACGACTATTTTTTGATATTTTGAAGACGAACTCTGGCCGAGTTCTGTCCGAACTCTCCTTTGAGAAATCCTATAAATAGAGAAGAGATTTCATATTTCAAAATATCAACTCACTTTCAATCTTCTCTTCTTTTCTGGTATACGAGTTCTAAAAAGCCTTTATTTTTTCATCCCAAGCTAGTTACAATTCTCTAGTCTTAGTTGCCAGTATGGTACGGTCTAGAAGTTCAGAGACTTGTAATTAGATGCTTGTTCATAAGTTCTCTACTTCACACTTGAAATCTTTGAGCTCTTCGGATCAAAGCTCTTGTCTGTAAGAAGTCGGCAAGCCTTCAGATCAAAGCTTGTGTTCCATTCATATAGTGGATTCAACCTGGGAGCTAGAGTCCTCCCGCCTTGATTAGTTCTCACATTGAGGGATACCAGGATACATCGCTGTGTTTGTGTTTGCCTTTTCACTCTTTACTTTACTTGTGCTTATACTGTGATAGCTGTGACATACCTACAACATAATTGCTAGACTGTTATTACAGCTATGACACTTACTTATATCTGTGACACATATATAGCAGTCATGATACTTGTATAACTTGCCAAAATTTTTTATTGCTAAATCTTGCTGCATACTCTATTCAACCCCTATAGAGTATATTTTATTATATTTTGATCCTATAACCCCTTCACTACGAGTAGCTCTCTCCAACCAACTAACCACGGACGACAACCACCGTCGACGGTTACAGGAGTTGGAAGCACTCGACGAAAATTGGCTCTTAGCTCAATAACGCATAGAGTTGTATCAAGCATATCTCTGGAGCCTTCTATAAACGGGTAAAATAGAGAACATTTCAAGTGGGCGACCTTGTCTTGACAGTAAGAAGATCGATGATTATGACTCACAAGACGACCGACAAATTCTAACCTAAATGGGAAGGCCCGTTCGTTGTGGAAATCGTATTTTCCAACGGCACATACCGGCTAGCAAAAGCCAAGATGACTTGCTCCTGATGCCTATCAACGACAAGTTCCTTAAAAAGTACTACGTATAAATTAGACTGGTACTCCTCTTTTACCAAACTATATCGTATCTTTCTGGGCGCTGGTTCATGTCCACATTACCTCTGGTTTGTCACTATAATACACTATTCTAACGAAGTCTGCCATGTCCATATCACCTCTGAAAAAACTTCCCGGCCTAGACCATCGATCATCGTTTCTATATTACCTCTGATATTGATTGTCTTCCAACTTATCACCCATACCCAATCCGGAGTACGCCCTCATTGCTAAGTCCACAAAAACTGCCACGTCTATATTACCTCTGACAGGGCTTGTCTCAAACCTATTACTTACATTAACGTGTGCAAAAAGTAGTAGATCCATAAAACCTATCACGTCCATATTACCTCTGATAGGGTTTATTTTGAATCTATTACTTGTACCCTAAGTACGCAAAAGGGTAATAGGTCCACCAAAATCTTCCAGCAGGATATCCTTACTATCTATAAATTTTATCACGTCCATATTACCTCTGATAGGGTTTATTTTGAATCTATTTCTCGTACCCCAAGCGTATAAAAGGGTACTAGGTCCACTAAAATCTCCCAGTGGAATATCCTTAAAAATCTATGGTATGGTGCTATATTCATATTATCTCTAGTACAATACCCAAAAGTCAACAACATACAAAATTCTGAAAAAGGGAGAGAATTTATTGATTAATATTCAAGATCATGAGTACATATGATGGAAATCTATTATATTTCAAGGGTTTTCATTAATATTCAAGGTCTTGACTACATTTGATGGAAATCCCTTTTAAGGGTTTCTATGAGTTCTTGCCAACAAAAACCTCTTCCATTAAAAGGAGCCCCCGTGTTATTTCTTCTACGGATACAAGTGGGCCCAACAACAGAGCTTAGGGCTTTCTAGATCACTACTCCACAGTACAAACCTCAGTATATGGAGTCCATACTGATGGATAGCAAGGGAAGAGTAGGAGCAGACGCTCTACAAACAGGCGGGAAGACCGATGACAAGAATGACAATTAATCCAAATCTTGTCATTGTTGCCACAAGCCCCTAGCCGGTAGCAAGCCAGATAGAGGGGAAAAATGCAGCTAGCATGCTGTATAAATAAGGATGACTCAGTGCATGATATAGGATATTCATCCTCGTCTCCTGGATTAATTCTTGTCGAACTGTCCTCGTCTCCGGGATTAGTTCTAGGCAAACCGTTCTTGTCTCCTGGATTAGTTCTTTACGAGAATCCGGCTCATAAGGGTGATATTATCTTCGAATGATGGGTGTTATGATATCCTTCTATGCTCCATCATGAGCATCACGAGCAAGGATAGAAACTGCAAAAGGAAGATATGCATCAGTCTCAGCTAAGATCACATAAAGACACAGCTGTCGCATAATGCTGCCTGGCCACAACAACACACGATCGAGTCTGCACGCGTGAGCAAGAGGGGGTCACATCCGTGCGGTCGAGCCAAAAATAAAGCTCTATGAGCATGAAAGCAGACGAACCCCACCCATGTGGCCACGCCAAAGCTCAGCGCACATGTTACAGAGGAGTACTCACGACGCATGACAGAACTCTGTAAAGAGGACTGCACATGCCCAAGACGAGTCTCCTGCAGCAAGACGATATACTAGTTCCTTTGTGTCCTTTACTGCCCAGTATAAGAAGGGCGATACTACCCTACCTCTAAGCAAAATATCCAGATCAGGAGTCCACGGATCGAGGCCACCCCTGATAAACTCTTCGTCGAGGAGAGTCTTCATAGGTAAACGAGGAAACAAATCAAAGAGATAAAAGTTCTCTTTCTTCCCCTGACTGCCTATTTATAGGATCTAAAATCATGTGAAGGGATCAAGACAATGAACCAGGCGGTTAATGAGATGAACCTGATACCTCGATCCGCGTGATTCTCTTTAATCTCCTCAGAAATTGATGACCCATGATCTGTATTATCAGACGATTCAGAATCCTAATAGATTCGTGCAAAGATTGAACCAAATCTCCTCATTTAATACAGATTTGATAGCATGGTAGAGCCCTCCATGCGACAACTTCTATATGCGTCAACCTGACAAACTTAGCAGAAGGAGACGGATAGTGAATCCGTGCTAATTTTATGCTTCTTATTCAAAGTATTCCAAACTTAGCCAAGTCTAAAAACTTTGAAAGGGGTCTTGTAGAAGCATGAAAAATCTCTTAATATGCTCCAGTTTACAGTCAACAAATAAGCAAGGGACGCACAATAGCGGTGGATGCATGACACCCTCGGATACGTGATATCTTGAGAGGTATGCTGCCCTTTGACGCATCATCTCTACAATCACATCAGAGCTTTTATAACTCTGACAAAACAGATAGTCATCCTGACCGCCTCGACTCCTGCTCCGACGATTGGAATCCGTGCAGACAACTTTATCATAATTATCTTGGCAGTATACAACTGTTCAAATGCCACGAATGCAGCAGATGACTAAAATCCATACATCTATGGACCAATGTGTTCCAGACCACATGTGTTATATCTATCTCTATCCCAATGTATTCCAGATTCCATGCGGTCCATGCGTCTCTGGCCCACTGCGTCCTAGACTACATGCGGTCCATGCGTGTCTGGCCCAATACGTTCCAGACTCCAAGCGGTTCATACGTCTCTGGCCCAATGCGTTCCATACTATATGCTTTCTATGTGTTTCTATCATAATGTATTCCAGACTCTATGCATCCCATGCATCTCTGGCCCAATGTATTCCAACTAACAAGATCTTTTCGTTACAACTAAAGAGATCTTCGTGCAGTTTATGTAGGCTACATGTCCAAATGACCAAGTCACGCATACAATGGACTGAAATGACCCCAAGATCTCATTAATGGTAAATTATAACCAAGCTCACATGGCAGATTCGCCGTGACATACGGCCACAGTGGCAACCGTATTCTGTTGGAAGAGCCTTATGCGGCCATCAAACAGGGGGGCATACGGAATCCATAGCATGCAGCCACATAACAACTATAAATAACAGGGTACTACCCCCATGCAAAAAGCTGGCTATCTGTGGATATACACTCGAGCAAGAGGGAAGAGCTTCTGCATCGGATCATCCACGGATTAAAGAGAGTTGCTACACTTCTAACCCTCCCTCCATTGTCACTCAACAGAAAATAACTTTGTACTTAGATTGTCTTCTAGGACTTCTATGTACTTTTTTTGTTTGTTAATCAAATCTAGTTCTTTCAGTTCTTTTTTTTGATTTATAATAGCAAATACATGTATGCGTGTATTTTCTCATAGAAGTAAGAGGCTAGTGTGCATACTTCTCCATAAAATTCTACTAACTTCAAAATTTATAAATCCTTACAGTCAATTTGTTGATAGACCCTCTGTCTGACTTGATGGAATCAACTGCTGGTCTCCTGTATACAAACTATCTGGAATACCTGTCGTACATAGAATTTTCTCAATCTGATAGGAGTTTGCCCGACACCAGACAGTCCTTAATAGCATGTCAAGATGATAGGATACTGTTGTCCCTGATGAATGGCGAACCCTTTACCTTTTTGGACAATAAATGACATGCTAAACCTGCCTTCTTATTTGGAGACGTTATCAATATATCGTCTCAGACAAAGCCTAAGGAGGAGGCATGGGTGATTTAAATTGGTAACAAAGTGATGTATCTTCCTGACATGCCACAAGAGTACCCTTTATTAGCATTTTTCTATGGAACGCACCCAAGGAGGATGAACTGGGACTTAACATCCTGGATTCATGGTGGCCAGCCTGGAAAGATTTGACATAAGAAAGACAACCGGGGCCAGAGTATCTTTTATAGTACTGCAGATGGACATACCGTTCCCATGCGAGGATTACTACCCAGGTCCCTGTCTAATGAAGATTAATCCCTCGTTCAACCCTATCAGTCACCGTTCTTCGCCAATCTCTTTACTGAGGCTAGAGGCATATATCCTGTGAAGAGCCCTAGACTTAATGGGTGGGTCACCAACAACAACGTGCGCTGGAACCGGCTCACTGTATGGATCATGGAAAACTACAAAGCAGAGCTTGGTAAGATCAGGCTGTACAATGCCATCTTAGCGACTGGCAATGGAATTCCACAAATTATAACATATTTCTTTCTTTGGTAGTGAGATATAATGCTCGTACTGGGACTTTTTTAACTCTACGGGGCAAAATAGGACTTGTGCTGCATGGGATGCATGTAGTATCTGATTTACCAAAGGTAGAAGTCCCCTATGAAGAATATGTCCCCACAAAATAGGAACTTGAAGATCTGGCGAAGAAGAAACCCCGCCTTATTAAAGTGTATCAGGAGCTGATGTGCCATACATGGCGTGCAACCATTATTATGGTACTAAATCTGGCATAATTTACCCTCGCAAATGGCTCGTTTACCTCTTCTTGAACCGGGCTAAAGAGGATAAGTCCAAGGAGGAGAAGGATGTCAAAATTTAACCCATCCAACCCTTAGTCCCTAATTTGATCGAGGATCTTATGGAAGAATTTAAGGCACCGAACAAGCACCAGGATGATGCTGTAGCAAGTTTTCCAGTCAAAACATACACTTACAGTTATCTCCGTCAGACTCACAAAAAGATCTTACAGGAAGCATTACTGGCTGGCTTCTTCTTCCTTTGGCTACGACGATGGGTTATACCCAAGAATTGCTCAGCAGGTAGTCTGTATCGCAATGTACTATTCCCGGTAGTATAATTTGTTTTTCAACACAAATTAGCACTGCTCCAAACAATGGTTTGCCGATTGAATGCTGGTCTTCGTGCATTTACTAATGGTCAGCTTCTAGACCCCGTGAGTCATCCCAATTATCCAAGAAAAAAATACCACTCACCTGTCTGATGGGGTAGCTACCGCTTCACAATAATCATCTAATGCTCCTGGCATAGAGATCGATGATGCTACCAAGGAAATTTTTCTTTAGAAATATAGAGTCTAGATGGGAGGATACCTCCATAATGATACTAGAAGGGCTTTGAATTTGGGCACTAGTTGGAAGTTCCTTTGTATTTCTCCAGATGTAGCACCCAAGCATAAGGGCGGAAGCTTTACTGACCAGGGTAAGGACATGTCAAACCTGTCCATTGGTATCTTCTTTTGGCTACTCAGAATTCGGCCTTCCCATATAATCTATATATACGATGAGAACTGCTACCTCAAACCATATCTACCTAGCCATTTTGCAAGACAATTAGGCTATGATCAATTCTACGCTGAGAATGCCAATAACTTCCTTTGGTCCACCGAATATTTGGTTGATGGAGCATGAGGGTGGCGGTACTTCAGCATGGGATGCACTGGCACTAGATTTACTTTGCCCTCCGCTGATCCTCCTTTACGTATCTTATATTCTTACAACAACTTCTTTTGCTCGGTCAATAAATTTTATCGAGATTTTGATATGAGAGGTGGCTTACGAAAGGTGCTGCTACTGAGGTTGGGGTGGAGGAAGTCAATTCTCTTATTGATGAATCACTAGAGCTCTTTGGGGCTAGACCAAAGGACATAATCGTTCCTCCTTTGCATATTTCTCTGAAGACCAAGAAGTGTAAGGGATCGTCTCTAAAAGAGCACAACCCTATCACAAAGAAGACTAAGAAGCAGAAATCTCAACCCAAGAAAAGCTTGCTTGGCTTTGTTATTGACTCTCTTGATCAAGGTGATCAAAGTGAGTCATCCTCTGCACCACCAGCTGTGGAGAGGATTACCATATCTACTTTTGCTCCGATCACCACAGTAGGAACTGGTTCAACAACTCCCATGTCAGCTGCTGAAGAAGCAACCTTTTGGTTTTTCAGACTCCTGTCGTTGATCTCGTCCTTGACGCTGTAGCTCAATTTATGCTTCTAATTGTGTTTACTCCTCCCAGTCATCTGGACCGTCGTCGAATATAGCCATAAAAGAGAACCGGACTGCTTAGGCCTCTTTGAATAGGAAGAATACTGATGCAAAGATACATCCAGATCCTCCAGTGAATACTGTTCGAGAGGAGGGATCTGCTAGCCAGCCACAATCTTACGCAAAGGCAGTTATGGTAGAATCAAAGTCTCTTCTCCTCCTAGAAGAAGTTTATTCTCTTCACCAACTAGCTCACCCGGTAGTGCTGGTCCATCTGTTAGTTCACTAGTTGTGTAGAGGATTGGCACTTCTGCCCCTCCTCCTACCATTGCTGGGGAAGCCACTGTAATAATTATCTCCCCCGTTACTGCAAAAGCCAACAACTCTGGATCTCAATTGATGGAGGTAGACCCTACACTGGATGCTGCAGCAAAAATGCTCATGACAATTACTTATATTCCTCCTGAATCATCTGGCATTGTGCAGCATACTATCGTCACTATTATAATCCATACTGCTCCGATCTACTTTGATAAAGAGCCAAAAGAAGTAGAAATAGTCTTTACTTCTCCTAGATAGGAAGGATCATCCTGACAGTAAGCCGGAGGAGCCGAGGCAGAACCTACAGATATGATCCCGCATACAGAAGATGATAGTACGATATCAGACGTAGGTATGGGAATAAATGATTATTATAACCTACTCCTCAATGCCGATACTCCATAAATAGAGGAAATCCTGGCAGACTTAAGGGTTTCTTTTAAGAATTAGTCTCCAGAAGACCCATATGTGTTAGTTGGATTGGGTATGTGCCTCTACGTCCTTTCTATACTGCTAGTCCTTGTATTGCAGGCTACATTATCATATGTCTTTTCAATGACAACCCAGGCTAGCATAAGCCAAGGTGTTATTCATCCCTTTTGCTTAAAAATTATTTCTCAATATTTTGTTTACTGCTTGTATTGACACTTTTACAGGTGAGGAGATTCAAACATGAGTCCTTTATGAGCGTATAGAGGAAGTAGCTATTTCCCAACCTGAAACAACCTCTACCCTTGATATTACTGTTCCTCCCCCAAGTGTTGCAGAAGATAAACCTGTGAGCACCCTAATTTTTATATAGGGTTATTTTCATAATTAATAATTATTATTTATTTAATTATTTAATTTAAATATTTATTTGAAAATTTATTGAACTATAGAAACTTTTTGCCATAGTCTTGAGATTTTTAGTACAACACTCGCCCTTACCTTCCAGCCAACTTTGAATACTGGACTTAGACGAGTCCAATTAGGCCAATGCATTAATTTTCACTCCTAAAATCATATTCATATTCTTTGTATTGGTTTCACAACTTTTGTGGCACAAAATCTAGATATTTGCAATTTAGCACCTTACCATTGCGTACGATTTTAATACACAATACCAACCCTTTTCGTCCAACCAACTTCATATACATGAGTCTAACTGGACCTAATATGACCATGTTAAGGGTGTCAGATTCATTTAAATATTTACATGCTTTATAAATATCACATGGTTTGAATCCTAGTTTTAAATACCCAAATTTTTATATTTGTAAACCGAATCCTTGCATATCTTTTGTGTACCTTAATTAAATTAAAATAATTAATTAAATAATAAGCCCAAGAGTCATTAGAGGCCTAACAAACCTTAATGGAACCTCAAACACACTTTTCTTTTGGGCCAAAAATAACTGCAAACAACCAACACCCATAGGCCCAACAAACTAGTATATATATATATGTGTGTGTGTGTGTGTGTGTGTGTGTGTGTGTGTGTGTGTGTGTGTGTGTGTGTGTGTGTGCTCCTCTCCTTTTCCAAAACCCTAGCTGCCCCCTTCTCCTTTATGAATGACCACAAAGTCTCCCTCTCCATTTTTTCACATCTTCTCTTCCTCCTCTCCCTTCTCCATACCTTCACGTACCCCCATGCACCTCTAGTTCACCCATTGGCCGACCCCTTTGCACCCGAAGACCCCCTTTTTGGCCGCCAGGATGTTATTGCTGTTTACAGCAGTAAAAATTCCTCAAAACTTCCCAAAAACTATATCTTCTTTATATATTTGAATTCTCCTAGTTCTCCATCAAGTTTTGTAAAGTTTGGAGTTCGTTTGGTACTCCGCTTGGCCGTAGTCACGAAAAAGGTCCCCGTCGTAATCGCGTACATGTAAGTTTTTCAACTCCGATCCTTTTCATATTTTTCATGAAATAAAAACTTGTGTAGAGAGATGTTAATGTTAGATGGGGATTAGAAATATTTTCATGCACGTAAAATGATAATTTTATGTACGAAACTACCCCTAGCTGTTGAACAACCTAGACACGGACACGTTGCATCAATACTAGTTGTAGTTCTTCGAAGGTTGTCATATTTTAATTATGTAAATAAATTCCAGAATTTAATATATTAAAATTGCAGAATATTTAATATATTATTTTATTATTAATGATATTTTGATGCTAATAGGATAGTTGCATGCATAAACCACTTGGTGTTGTTGCCTAGAATAATAAGTTGTCATCTGTAGAGACTTTTTGGCATGCAATAATGTTGGGTTAGTTATTTTTATTTATTTTTAAATATTTTTGGAATATTAAACATATTAAATTTAGTATAATATAATGGTAGGATGTAGTTAGAGATGTTCCATGCATATATAAGTAGAAATAGAAGGAGTTGTATATTAGTAAACATAGATTAGATAATGCACTTATAACACTTTGGAACCAAATAATAGGGTAATACATATATCGTTAATTATTAATTTTTGTATTTGTATATGTGTTCTTGATTAGGCCTTGGATTAAGACTTAAGAGCAACATCAGGACCACATGCAAGATACCTTGCTATATTTACTGCCAGTTTATTTTTATTTCAGCATTTTATTTTATTGTCGCATAATTTATTGTCATATAAACTGTGTGTCTAAGCTTGACTTGGGTGCAAACGACGGTGTTCGTCGTCTTTTGTAGATTTTATTTATTTTATACATGTTGACTTAGGTTTAGCGGACTACCTCCGGTTTATGGAATATTTTTATATCTCATTTGGCCATGACACACACATGACACGATATTTTATTATAGGGCATGAACTAGCGTACTCGACGGGCTATCGATACGTTCAGAACGTGTAATGGTTAGAAACGTAACTGTTATGATTAGTATATTAGAGCCTTATACAGTTACAATATTGGACATGTTGTGGATATGACTTGGTCAATGTGGGAATAAGGGGGAGGAAAATTATTATGCGTATGGCATAGCTAAATTGGTGGCCTTAGTATTCGGATGGAACTTTGGTCATTACTATATCAGATATCCTCTGATGTTGTTGGATGTTACGGATGTTTAGAGCATATGAATGTGTTACAGTATATGTACATGATATGATGAGAAGCAACAATCCCACTCATACGCACGAAGGTTGTCTTCTAAATTGTACATTAGAGTGTTAGAATACCCTTTGCTTATTTATTTGCTTACTGCATTTTATTTGGCTTGCTTCTATGTATCTTGTTTTGTCCCTCTCAGGACCTAGTCCCTTTCCAGGTGTAGACGATTATGACTATTTACAGGAGCATGGACCAGGACTTGCTACTTCGTTCTCTTCGAGGAGGTCTTTCCTTCGAGCCGCTCTGATCATTAGATGACGTACTTATTATATTTTCTTTCATATTCTAGTTGGGAGTAGATTTTTTCCCACCCAACCATTGGTCTTTTTGACTATTTCATAATTGGTTCATTGTTTATTTGGTTATTTATTTCTATTTAGTTTTATGGATGAGATTAGTATTGCTTGTGACTTATGATATTATATATACCACTTATGAATTATTATTCAAAATAAAGCGTACGTATGTGTTATGATTTCCATATATTGGAGTTTCCATATACATTTGGATGGCATGCTTACTTATTCCTAATCCTACGTATTTTAGGACTGGGGTGTGACAAAACCAATGGCTTCGACTGCTCTTACAGTGACATCGACCGATGTCGAGGTGTTAGCACCAGTCATTTGCCAAGGGGAGCACCCAGTTTCTATCCAAGGGGGAACATCTCAAATAATGGGTGCCTTGTCTTTTGCATCCAATATTGAAGCTAAAATTGTCACAATATCGACACCTCCTTCTTAAGGGAGAAGACTAGCTGCGGTAGCTGCAACTCCCAGTTCGGATAATTGCTTCCGTCGTCTAGTAGACATCCAGACAAACACTTTCTATGAAACATTGAGTGGTATAATGAAGCTGGTTCTTGATAATTACTTGGATTTTAGTGATACAAAAGATGATGTCTCTTTCAATATCAAGACAATTAGGACTTTCAAAGGTGAAGATCGAGCCACATTGTTAGAGCAAATCTTAATTGGCCTGGAGCATCCTGTCAATGAGTACTTGCAGCTTAGTAGTGGAGATCTTACTCCTCTTATCTAGGATGAATATGAATCAATCATAGGCCAATTCATGGAGCGTCAGACAGCCTTTGAAGAACATATGGAGATACATAAAAAAGAGTTCTCAGCTGACAGATGAGTTAAACAAAACTACTTCCACTATGCTTCTTCGTCAATCTGCTCATGGTAATTATGCTGTTGAGATAGCACAACTTGAGGCTCAGATCAAGAAGTCCCAGGAAAAGCTGAAAATATTGTGAGGCAAACATCGGGAAGAGAATACCCAACATGACTTGATAGGTGGTCAACTTCTTGAGCTTGCGCATACTAAAAATAAACTTGATCATGATCGAAACAAATTAATGGAGGTACATGCTTCTTTGGCTCCATTTACAGCTGTAGATACCAGGATGACTGCAGCTAGGGAGAGGGCTAAGTCGAACAAAGATGAACAACTTGCTCGGCTAAGGCAAACTATTCTTGAGCTTTCACCAAAGCCGTGATGTAACGAGGATTTTTTTATTTTGTGATCTTTTGCATTGTAAGCCCATTTGAAAATAAATAGAAATATTTGGCTTTTTTGAATTTATTATGGACTTATTATCTATCGTGTACCTTAATATTAGATACAGATAATAAGTTAGAAAAATAACACTATCAGAGGTAATATAGACGTGATAGGTTTTCAAGATAGAATACCATTAAATGCCTCTGCATAGAGGTAATATGAACATCACAGAATGCATCTTCATGGGGATGATTACAGTGGACTTGATACCCATAACGTACTTATACTAAGTATGTGTCACACCCGTTCCCAGATTTAGTATTTTTGAATTTATGAGATTAATTTTTTTTCCTCATAATATATTCTGCTGTATTTCTTGATGGTTCCTTTTCTTATACTGTGTATTTGATTTTTTTGTTTGTTTGAAGAGACTATCTGAGACCAGTAGAATACCCATTGACATTGCCATATACCCGGTTTAGGACCCGCATGTAGACTTAACAATTGGTTTAGTTCATTTTGGTTGAACCCATGACTAAACCATCTCCCTCTCCCCTTATATATACATAAGTGTTTTCTCTTTTCTCTCTCATTCTTCTTCAGTTTTCACATGTCTTTTTCCTTCCTTCTCCTTCCTCTCTCCCTTGCCTTAGACCAAACCCTAACCCTAGAAGAGGTAATTGTAATCATTCGGACCATGGGAGGTAGAGGCTAAGAAGCCACTCTAGGTAAGTACATCTTGCTCAAAGTGGTGAAGCCATAATTTTCGGATGTTTGAATATATGTAGAAATTAAAAGTGTGTTTGATAAAAAATATTCTTCTTGATGTTCTTCTTAGATTTAGTTCTTGGAGTTTTTGGTTGTAATGGATGGTTTTGAGTAGATCTGAGTTTCAAAGTAAGAGTTTTCATGGGTTCCATGAGTTTTTCTTAATTTTGATCTTTTAAAACTCGTTGTTTCTGGAAAACTAGTTGTTCTATTGACATAGCTTTTTCTTTTGAGTAATTTAGCTTTTGTTTTACTTGATTTGAAGTTAAAATGAAGATTTTATGGAAGACAAATTTGGGTTTTTTTGGAGCTTTTTCCCATGGAGTTCTTGCTATTTGGATGGGATGAAGTTGATGCGCCAAGGGAGGCTATGTGGCAGAGATGCCACGTGGCTGGAAGTCCCTTTCACCCACCCTTCACAGCGTGCACATCTCTTGTGATGTGCCACCATTTCCATTCACCACCATTCCAATGTGCCAATGTTCCCATGCTCCACCATTTCCATATGCCACTGTTCCCATGTGCCACTCTTCCCATGTGCCAATGTTCCCATGCGCCACTCTTCCCATCCACCACTGAATTACTTGGTTTTGATGTTTTATTTGGATTGTGTGACTTATGTGTTGACTCGATGAGTTGCCAGTATTATTGGATTCAGTACCTGTCAAGTGGACTCAGATTAGTAGATTAATTTCCTTTCATATTATGCTCTCACATATTAACACATAATTTGATCCTCACGACACCGTACAATTATTTGTGTATGTTAATCTATTACATTTGGCATCGGGCAATCGAGTGTGAGTATTTTCCAATGTATCGTGTGTCACGAATATGATAAGTTTGTCAGTGATAACTCGTAAATAGCTCATACTTGTAACATGTCATTCTAGGAAGATTGTCTAGTGTCCACGACTCGGGAACTTGGAATAATTTAGTAATGATTAAATAAGATAAGATTTACCTAGATCATTGGGAGGAAAGAATATTACGCTAATGGCGACCCCGATCCCTAAGGGCCCCATGAGGCATGTGACAACCCTGCTAGGCAAGGGCTCCATGACCTACCAAGTTTACATGTACTGCGACACTTACAAGAAAGTTTATATTTAAAAGACAAGTTGCATACAAGTTTATATTATAAGACAAGTTACTTGCAAGTTTATGCCATTAGACAAGTTTTTGATTTCAATACAAATTTATGTTTATGTTTATGTCAATTACAAGTTATGCTTGATTGTGATGTGCACTAAATTTTTAGACAAGCGTACCCTTGGCCGTCCGAGTTGACTGCAGTACCGGTGGTAGCAATATTCTTAAACATGCATTTGTTAGTAACTAGTGTCACTCCCCGTTCTCAATATACGTATTTGGGGCATATTATTTCTTGCTTGCATGTTAATTAGGTTGTATGGAGACTAGACCTATTCTTTGGTTTCATGTGGTTCATGGTTTATTTGTTTGGGTTAGTTTGGTTATAAGTTAAATTCCATGGTCTAAACCTCAAACCCTAGCTATATAAGCCAACTTCTTTCTCTCTTCCCTCATTCTTTCATTTTATCTCCCTTTTATTTTTAGACAAGTACACCTTGCATGATATGGAGAAACCCTTAGATTTTAATTCTCTTTTTTTTGTATTTTATTAGTCTAATATGTGTACATTATGATTCTAAGAACTTTTAATACTTGATTTTTTTTGTTTTGATAGATGGATGTGAGTAGATCTATATTTTTAGTTAAGAATTTTTATAGGTTCCATAAGTTTTTTTTCTTTTGATATATTAAAACAAGATATTTTAGAGAATTAGTTTTTTTAGGTGATGAAGCATTTTATTTCAAGCATTTTGGATATTGGTTCACTTGATTTAGAGTTAAATAAAATTTTTATGGAGAAAATAATTTTCAGTTTGGAGATTTTTTGCCATGGCTGAACTTGATATCTGGAGACGATGATATTCTCATGCTGCCAGCATCTATGCAGCCGAGATTTCTATACAGCCTGTTCCTTATATGACCTGGACTCTTTGCCACATATAACTTTCAGCATGCGTCCATCTTGTTGGATGCATGACTGATTGTTTTACATGCATTCTGGAGCTAAGTACTTGGAAAAGTCTTAACAACGGAACTCTTCGTGTTTCACGTGCTGAATAAATGTGAATTTTACTAAGTCCAATAAATATCTATGCAGCCGTGTGACTATGCGACAGTGACCATATGCACCTCTCATCACTTGGACGCATAACTCAGCACGACTTTCATGGCTCAGCACGACTTTTCATAAATTTGTCTTTTTCTTCCTGATATACTTTATGGATTATCATGTCCATTACTTCAGTCACTTCTCTGACATGAATTAATTGGATGTCTGTCATGCCCCAGTCCCAAAATACACGGGACCAGGCCACGTGGCAATAGCCAGCTGACACGTCTCCGAGGATATCCTAATTTAATGGATCCTAACGAAGAGTGCTACGCTGTCCTAAATTACTAACAAGTCCAATATTAACATCAAACAGGTAATCTAATCTCATCCCCAAAATAGATAGCAAGAATGTACGCATAATTAATGCTGGAAGATAAATGCCAGTCTCAAATATTATAGTACAACCAAGAATGTTTGGTGGAGACAAACCCACTACTATGATGAATAAAATACTGAAAGGATAGATAAAAGAGTATGACTAGGGCATCAGCTGACTAGATAATGATGCTCCCAATCTTAGGCAGAATGCCTACCAAGTGATCACGGGACCTCTGACGGTAACACCTCTAGCTCCTCCGCGGTAGCGAACCTCGTCTCCTGTCCTGGGCCGTATACTGTGGGGTAATATGCCTCGTCCAAATCTGGAAAGGTACCAGGTCCTCAGAGGGACGTAACAAGATACATAGAAACATGCCATATATAAATACTGAATAAAATAAATATAATAAAGAGTGTGCTAACCATCTAAGTGAATGCAATATGAGGACAATATTGGTATGTGTGAGTAGGTGTAGGCATAACGTCCATACCGCTCCGAAGAACGGAGAATCTGCATAGTATATAACGTCTATACCGCTTTGAAGAACAGGGAATCTGAATAATATAATGTCCATACCGCTCCGAAGAACGAGGAATCTGAATAATATAACGTCCATACCGCTCCAAAGAACGGGGAATCTGAATAATATAACGTCCATATCACTCCGAAGAACGTAGAATCTGTATAATGGGAGTCATTGGATCCGTGGTTCTTCTGGATACTACGAATTCTAATGGGTGTATCCCATACGCCTACTAGTTGTCCTCCCCGCCCAATGTAGATACACAAATCGAATACTCAACGTGCATATCACGTATCCATATGCCAGTCCCTAAGAATAAAATAACCCTGAGTTACATACTAACCGTGATACATGTCACACGGACTGATAGCTAGTCGAGTACGCGAACCCGCATCCCAATATGAATATGTCACAGTGAAACGTGTAAGAGTGTCAGGTCTTAGAAGATATCAGAGTATCCTCCAATGGGGTGAATCTGCTAAGGACTAGGTCAAGTATACTAATCATCGACGTATCTGTCGACTGCACCCGAGTCAATCTCGGACGCACACAGTTGTATAAAAGGAAAGCAGCAAGAATACAATATAACATATACATAATTTAAATTAGACAGTAAATATGGTAAGGTATCTTGCCTGAGTCCTCAAGATGTGAATGCCAGAAGCCGATTCCTGCAGTGTCTCCTGGCTGGTCCAGTGACCCTAAACACACAATACAATATAGCAAATGCTGACATCAAACACTAAGCAATACATAAATAATTATGTCATTGCTCCTAGATACTGTCGCAGGTTCACGGTTGACCGAATACAGCGTCATGTGTGCACGTAGCTAGGTTGTACCCGTATTCTATCTTTGGTCAACGTGTGCCTTGCGACAATAAATTATCGAGTTATGGGTTGACAACTATTTCTTCTCTGCACGAATACATGTCCTTGGTTTCTATTTTCAACATACTTGGTTTATGTCCAGGTGTTCGGGTGAAATACTAGTCCTTGATGACAGGTCTCATAATTTAGGTGTTTGCTAGTTATTAAACAAATTCTAAATCTTGTTAATTATCATACTAGCATGTATATAATTAGGGTTTAATTCGGTTTGTGTCCAAGACCACAATTCTTGACACGACGATACGACGATTATAAATGAACACGATACGAGGAGTATATAGGCGTTTACCTAGTTGGCTGGACGAAGGTCTTCTTGCTGACGGGTCGTTCTCCTACGAGTGGTGGGCTCCGGCGTCGGCCGGCGGCAAGACGACAGCGGCAGCGACAACACTGCGGTAGTCGCAGCAGCGGCATCGACGGTCTGCAGCGGCGGGGGTGGGCTGAGGATGGTGTGGGGGTGACTGTCAGGTCTCGGGGGAAGGTCGGGATAGGCCTGGAAGTGGTGGTGGGCGGTGATTGAGGCGGCGGGGGTGCTCGGGGCAGCGGCTAAGGGGTCGGGTTGATGGAGGTTTGGTTAATGGTGGAAGGGATGGTTGAAGGTGGTGGTACAGCCGGTTGCAATCGGCTGGAGTGGTGGCGGTACGACGTTGAGGGTGGTGGACTGAGGTGATCGGGCGAGTGGCTGAAGCAGAGATGGTGGCAGCTCACGGTAGTGGGTGTTCGGCCGAGGAAGGAGGGAGCTCGATTTGGATGTGGGGGAGGTCGGCTAGGGTTTGTATGGTGATTGCTTAGGTTTTTTAGGGTTTCAAGTATAAGAAATATGTATTTATATAGAAGATAAAATTTGGGGGCTGGCCTCGAGGTTTGGGCCGGCCAGGGTTCATTGGAGTGGGGGCTGGTCCACATAAAAGTGATCATGGGCTGGGTCAGGTCCTGTTTGAGGTAAAATTGGCCTTAAATTAATTAAATTAATAATTAATGTGCAAGGCAAAATTAACGAATATTGCGTAGCTAAGGTGGGACACAATGACGTGTATCTAAGGTTGCACAAAGGTCAGAGGGGTAGTCTGGCATGTCTAAGAGATGTTCGTGACCTTGGGTGGAAGATAGCTACTGATGTGGTGCTCCAACCTCGAAGCAACGACAAGGTGTATTAAGACATAATTGCCGCACATTAATCCTAATTAAATTCCAAATTAATCCTAGTCTCTCGATTTTAATTCAAATTAAACCCTAAACTGGTCGAGGGGGTTTACAATCTACCATCCTTAGAGCATTTCGTCCTCGAAATTAAAACATACGCATGGTAAGAATTACTAACTGAATTTAAAATGCTAATACGTACAAGTCCTTCGAAGAGGTGGGGATAGCGCTGTCTAATATCCTTCTCGCGTTCCCAAGTCGACACTCCTGGTGCATGATGCCTCCATGTGACACGAACTAGAGGGATAGTCTGACCTCGCAATGCCTTCTCGCTCATGTCCAGAATCTCAACAGGCACCTCTTGGTATGATAAACTCGGGCCGACTGTGATCTTTGAATGGTCAAGTACATGACTCGGATCCTGTATGTACCTCCTCAGCTGGGATATATGGAAGACGTCATGGACTCCTTCCAAAGTCTGCGGCAAGGCTAATCTGTAAGCAACCTCTCCAATGCGTTTTAACACATTGAATGGTCCGATGTACCTCGGACTCAGCTTTCCTCTGTCTCCGAATCTGATAGTCCCTCGAGTAGGCGAGATCTTTAGAAATACGTGATCTCCAACCTGAAACTCTAAGGATCGTCGATGCGCATTCGCCCAATGCTTCTGTAGGTCCTGTGCTGCTCGTAGGTGCCCTTGGATCTTCTTCACCTTCTCTACTATACGAACAACCAACTCGGGCCCAAGAATCTGTTTCTCGCCTATATCGCTCCAACATACTGGGGAATGACACTTCCTGCCATACAATGCTTCATAGGGAGCAATCTAGATGCTCGCTTCATAGCTATTATTGTAGGAAAACTTGACCAAATGCAAATGGTCCTCCTATGATCCTCTGAAATCAAGCATGCACGCTCTTAACATGTCTTCCAATGTCTGAATGGTGCGCTCTGACTGGCCATATATCTGTGGGTGATACGATGTGCTAAACTTCAGGCGAGTATTGAGACTCTCTTGCATACTCTGCCAAAAGTAAGATATAAACCTCGTATCCCTGTCAGACACGATACTAACTGGCACTCCGTGCAGTCGCACAATATCTCTCATGTACATGTCTGCTAAGACCTCTGTAGATTGTCCAACTCTGAAGGGTAAAAAGTATGCGGACTTGGTGAGTCTATCTACGATTACCCATACTGTATTTCGACCACTAGGACTCCTCGGAAAGCCCGTAACAAAGTCCATAGTGATATGCTCCTATTTCCACTCTAGTATAGGGAGCGGTTAAAGCAATCCTACAGATCTCTGATGCTCAGCCTTGACTTGCTGATACACCAGGCACTTATCCACAAAGCGTGCTATCTCTCTCTTCATTCTATGCCACCAGTAGTACTGTCTCAAGTCTCTGTACATCTTCGTGCCTCCTAGATGAATGGAGTAGGTTGAACTGTGTGCTTCTGTCATCAACTCCTGACGAAGTTCTCCATTTGGAACATAGAGACGATCTTCGCATCTTAAAGTTCCGTCTTCATGTATTCGCAGTCCTGTCTGTATTCCAGCCTTGGTCCTCTATTAAAGCCTCTGAAATCTGGCGTCAGTCAGTAAGGCAGCCTTGATCCTCTCTACTAATATCGATTGCAACTGAAAACTTGAAAACTGTCCGTCTACTCTGGGCATAACAACTTCTATACCCATCTGCTCTAGATCTCTCAACAGATGTTGTTGAGTAGTCAAGAAGAATGCCATGGGTCTTTTGCTCAACGCGTCAGCTACTATGTTGGCCTTTCCCGGGTGGTACTGCAGCTCAATCTCGAAGTCTGTCATTATCTCGAGCCAACGTCTCTGCCTCTGATTCAGGTCCTTCTGTGTGTAGACATACTTTAGGATCTTATGGTCAGTAAATATCTCCATTCTTTCTCCATATAGGTACTGTCTCCAAAGTTTTAAAGCAAGGATCATTGCGGCAAGCTCCAAATTATGAGGTGGGTAGTTCTTCTCATGGGTCCTCAATTGCCTAGAGGCATAGGCCACAACCTTCGCATGCTACATCAAGACACATCCTAATCCTTTCCCGGATGCATCACTATAGATCACGAATCCTCTGGGTCCAGAAGGTATGGTCAGGATAGGTGCTGTAGTCAAACGCTTCTTCAGCTCATCGAATGCCTTCTGACACTCCTCTTTCCAAGTGAACTCTTGCTCCTTACGAGTCAAGCGGGTCATTGGCTCTGCGATCTTCGCGAAGTTATCCATGAACCTCCGGTAATATCCGGCTAGTCCTAGGAAACTCCTCACTTCTGAGACATTGGTAGGGGTTGGCCATGTCTCTACTGATAAAATCTTCGTCGGATCTACTGAATACCATCTTCTGAGATTACGTGTCCAAGTAAAGCGACATGATCTAGGAGAAATTCATACTTGCTCATCTTGGCATAAAGTCTCTCTCTCCTCATGGTCTCTAACACTAGTCTCAAATGCTCTTCGTGCTCCTCGTGGCTCTTTGAATACACCAAGATGTCGTCAATGAAGACTACCATGAACCGATCTAAGTATTGGTGGAAAACTCTATTTATCAAGTTCATAAATATGGTAGGTGCATTTGTCAATCCAAAAGGCATCACTAAGAACTCGTAGTGACCATAATGAGTCCTGAATGCTGTCTTTTGAATGTCTTCTCTTCGCACCTTCACTTGATGATAACCCGATCTCAGGTCGATCTTTGTGAACACCACTGCTCCTGTCAACTGATCGAATAAATTATCAATCTGCGGCAGGGGGTACTTGTTTTTGATGGTCAAAGCATTAAGGGCTCTGTAATCAATGCACATACGTATTCTTCCATCTTTCTTAGGTACAAACAATACTGGTGCTCCCTAGGGTGATGCACTAGGACAGATAAACCCCTTGCTCTGTAACTCCTCTAATTGTAGCTTCAGCTCATCTAACTCCTTCTTCGCCAATCGATATACATTAGAAGATACCGGTGCTGCTCCTGGTACTAGCTCAATAGTAAACTCTATGTCTCTATCTGGCGGTAAGCCTGTCAATTCTTCAGGAAAAATATCCTCGAAATCTATAACTATTGGTGGGGGTACCATCTCCATAGCCATGTAAGTTACAGCCATCTGCCCTACTCCTTGCTCGACGGTCCCTCGCATGTACTCGAACTCCGGTTGATCTGGCAGTCTAAAAGTGATGCTACCTTTCCGACAATTCAGTACGGCGTTATACTGGCTTAACCAGTCCATGCCTAGCACAACATCAAAGTACGACATAGGCAATACCAAGAATCGCGCTCTCATCTCTCTACCAAATATGACTACCGAGCACGTTCTGATAGTGCTGGTAACCGGCACGATACCTCCTCCGGTAAGAATCTTTCAACTCTTAGGTAAGGGGGAAGTAGCTACTCTATGCATTGCTATGAATCTACTAGATATAAACGATAATGTAGCTCCAGAATCAAACAATGCTGTTTGGGATAATATAAACGAGAAAAGATTTGATGAAATGCGAAAAACGAGGTCTTGTACGAAGACCCGCCCTTCTTTACAAACAAGATTGTACAAATTTGATCCTACACGAGGATGTCTAAGTATAATTTATTTAATCTGGGTGAATATTGGTATAGGTGTCTGATCTGCAGTCGATCACTTTAGCCCTTGGACCATACGATGTTGAAGAAGTGCCGGGGAAGACAGGTAGCAGCTTCGAGGGTTGCTAAAGAGGGTGGATGCCCGATGCCAAAGTCATCGATCCCTTCTCTTTGCCTGAGCTCTGGATTCTCCTCTCTCTCGACCGTTGGATCTGGTACTGGATCTCTTGATCAGTTTTCAGACCTAACTTCTTCGACCCTCCAATTTGTCGACCTTGTTCCTTATTGATAGAGGTCTCTATTTATAGAGTTTTAGTGACAGTGACCACTCAATCGGTGTAAAAACCGAATAGTGAAAAGTACAACACCCTTTTACACAAAGGTTAAAATAACCAAAGCCTGCGTATAGATGATCCTTTGAATGAGCGTGTGACGCGGGTCCAACTAAGGGACAAAATGCGTATAACTGCTACGAAGATCACGGCATAAAAGCCACGCAGGTAGGTATCCCTCGTGTAGAAGAGGTTGGCATAGAAGCCAATGTCTATCACCATGGCATAGAAGCCAAATAGTTATCAAACCGGCATAGAAGTCGAATAGGCATAGAATCCGAGTGGTCATAGAGGCCGAGTAGGCGTAGAAACCGAGTGGTCATAAAGGCCGAGTAGGCGTAGAAGCTGAGTAGGCACAGAAGGCCGAATGGGCGTAGAAGCCGAGCAGGCACCGAAGCTGAATAGGCGTAGAAGCCGCTGCGTAATGTGCCAGAGTGATGATGTGGACGTTTTAGCCAAAATTATGGCTCTTTGGAGATAATCAGATCTCTCATATTAAATGCAGAGATCTGCCCCCATCCTATGCATTAAATGCAGATGCTTGTCTTTAAGATTTGCCATCATCCTGCGCATTAAATACAGATACGCACCTTGAATCGTGTGCGAAGAGTAACCGTTGTCGTGGCAGTCTGTTCGTCTTCTGCGGAGCGTAAGGAGCTCATGTTTTCCTGTGTAAGACTAGGCAGCGTTTTCCCTTGTATGCGTAGGAGCAGCTCTTGCAAAGGGGATGTCACTAAACGACGGTTCGGTGATATTTAATTAAATCTCCTGCATTAAATGTGGAGATCCGCCATCATCCTGCGCATTAAATACAGAGGAATATTTTGAAGGTTTGCCACCCTTCTGTGTATTAAACGCAGAGACGTGCCTCAGGCATCTGTCAGTATTCGGCACATTAATTGCAGAGACGTGCCTTGAGAAACTGTCACCGCTCTGTGCATAAAATGCAGAGACGCACCTCGAGTCCCGTACGGAGTGCAGCTTTTAACGTGGCAGGCGGTTTGTCTTCTACGGAGCGTAAGGAGCTCTCATCTGCTTGTGTAAAACTCGGCAGCGTATTTCTCTATGTACGTAAAAGCGGTTTACGTAAGGGAAATGGCAGTAAATGACAGCCTGGGTTGCAGTGCCGCACCATCATTATAGCTGTCGCCTGGGTAGTCGAGCAGTATTCCTTTGTCAGAAGTCGAGACGTCAGCTTCATTGCAGGATTTGACAGGTTCATTGTAGAGAATACGAAGCGTCCCTCGTACACTTTAATGCTGCATTGAAAGAGGATGAGTTTTATGCCATAAAGGCGATGACGCACCCTGTTTACGCTGAAGCAGCCTGGATATACTGCCCTACGCGGATGGTCCTCGAGCCTATATTTCATGCTGCGCTTGGCGGAGAAGCTTTGATGGCACGTTAAAGGCTCTGAACTCCTCTATTTACGCTGCTTTGCATCAATATGCTGCATAGAGCTATCCAGCGTATTTTTTATGCTTCTACAAGACCCCCTTCAAAGCTTTTAAATTCCTCGTAATTTGAAATGCTTTGAATGAAGCATGACCCGCTTCTCGTAACTCAAAACGTTTCTGAATGGAGTTTTGAAACGGTCGAGGCTGACTTTATGGCGGAATTATTGGGGATCGGTGCTCTCTCTCGCCTATAAAAAGGCTGAGGAGTTCTCCTGTTCTTCGCATACTTCCTTCATCATACAGAGATGACGGCCGGAGTTCATCGGGTTGACTTGAGAAAGAAGGAGATCATGCTCTTCCAGCATGTAAGGAGCCAAAAAAGACGGCGTCTTCGAGCAAATGTCCTCTGCAACGATGGATCATGAAAGGATATCATAGCCTCCTTTGCTCGGGATAATCAGCAACTTTGTATGGTGGTTCTTCGGGAGAGAAGAAGGGTCGCATTTTGCCATGCCGCTTGCAAGTGGCACCTTCTCCCGTTACCTCTGGGGACGAGAGTCAGACAGACTAGCTCTGTCTCGGCTCTAGTAGCGGTGGTCTGTAGGTAAGCAGATTTACCTTGCTTTCCTTCTGTTGGAGGATGGGTCTATGCCCATTTTTGTATCCTCCCGCCACTGATCATCTTCTTGTTCATCGACTGTGGACATCGACGAACCGTCTTGGAAGAAGAGGAAGATCTCCACCAATGCGAGAACCTGTCAGAACAGATTCTGGGCGCGATCTTCAGCCGACGATGGGGAAGTCCTTTTTAGACTGGATTTCCCTCACATGTAATCATGAAAATGAAGAAAAACCCTTGTAGATTGGATTTTTCTCATATGTAATCATGACTTTAATTTTAATAAAATCTTCTTTCTTCCGTGCATATGATCATCTTGCCATACTTTGTTGCTGTGAAGTCTGATTATGTGTAGCTTCGACACGTCTGATTCTTTACGTCGACTCTGTTTAGAAAGAGTGCTAGGTCCTGTCCTGTCTTTTACGCATAACTTGGGATGCGTAGAAAGCCGCTTTAGCATTCGAGTGTTCGAACTATCCTGCTGTTTTAGGAGTGAGGAACCGCGTAGAATTCTGAACTGTTACTTCTGATAACAGAATTTCTTTGTTTCAGACATCATCTTCAAGAATGATTTCTCGGAAATCCCTTGGAACAGGGCAAGAAATGGCTGTCAAACTGATTTGCCATCTTGGTAGATAAAATATTCAGAATGGAGTCTAGATGAACTTCGAATCGACCCATGAAGAAGAGTAATTTTTTAATGTTTGAACTCTGTATGCTTCGGGTACTTGGGATATCTTGAGGTCAAGAAGGAGTATCTTCTGTGTGAACTCCTGTAATTGACCGCCTTGAGGATCGTTCAGATGTACGCATACTCTGGCCTGCATACCTTTTAGATGTGCGGGAAGTCATGGAGCGCGAAATCATAAGTTGCCAGCCTCTAAGCATAAACTAAACACCATCGAGCGTGAAATCATAGACTTGTAGTTCCTGAGCGTGAAGTCGTAGGTTTGTAGCCTCTCGAGCATAAAAGCTACCGAGCACAAAGGCATCCGGGCATAAAATCTGACTTGTAGCTGTCGAACGTAAAGTCGTAGATTCGTAGCTGTCGAACGTAGAAAGCTCCTTAGCGTAGAACTGTAGATTTGTTGCTTCTGAAAAGAAAATTTTTCGAGCGTGAAATCGTGGATCCGTCGCCTCCGAGCGTAAACTAAGTGCCACCGAGCGTGAGATCATCGATTTGGTATCTGCTGAGCGTAAAGTCGTAGGTCTGTAGCCTCTCAAGCATAAAAACTACCGAGCATAAAGGCATCCGGGCGTAAAACCATAGACTTATAGCTTGCGAGCGTAAAACCGTAGATCTGTAGCTGTCGAGCGTAGAAAGCTCCTTAGCATAGAAACTACGAACCTGCTTTGCGCGAAAAACTTTTCGAATTCGCCGACTGTCCGCCTTCTCTGAATAAATAGGCTGACGTGGGACCCAATCATAACCGAATATTAATTAAGAGATTTGGTTCGGGGTCCGAGGAATTCATCCGAACTCTATATATATCCCAAGTTTCTGAGAGAAAAACTTTCCATCCATTCATACGAGAGAAAGCTTTCGACTGTTCGAGTTCTTCTCCGTTTCTTCTTCGAGTCTTCAAAGTTTCCAGTAATGGCTTCGAAACAATCCTCCTCCACTAAGGGAAATAAGGTTGATTCTTCTTCTCGTTCTTCGGCCCAAGCGAGAGCGTCTCTGGTTGGACAAGGCAAACTTCATTCTGAGCGGAGCATCCCGCCGACGAGTAGTGCACCCGGCCTGGAAGGTAGAGCTTTTGGGAAAAAGAGAATGACTGAAAAATCCTTCGTACACGTTGAACGTGACCGCGCTAGGTCGTCTCCTGTGCTGATAGCCTCTTCGAGGAAGATGACGCATGGAGACGTTTCATCTTTTACGCCCACATCTCTAATGTGTCAGCGTAAGAACTCCATTTTTTCCGCAGTCGAGCGTAAAAGCTTTGACCGCCGAAAACTTGGTGTATACTATTAAAATTTGAGTTTTATGCCTGTGGATGAAAATCCTGGCATAATAACTCAATTTAATCAATCTGGCGTAAAGCACAGACCGTATACTGCCAATCTTTACGTTTTAAGGAAATGGATTCCAGCGTAAAGGCTCAAGTTTCACAGTCTCGGCGTAGAGCACGGACTGTTGATTTTCCTTTTTGCGGATGCTGTAAGTCCCGAAATGTCTAGTTAGGAACTGACGTGTTTCTTCTGTGCTTTTGCAGTTAACTTGCATGAGTCTCCGCTGGCTGAGGTGATGGGCTTTGCCGCCGGGATGCTGCACTCCAACTATTTGGAGGATCTGTCACACGTGACATTTCCTATCTCCGGGCCCCAGTATCCCGAAGGAAGGGCAATTCTGATATCGGCTCAGGGCGAGCGAACACTGCTGAATTTGATCAATGGGGAGCCCCTAACGTACGTAGACGGGGAGCAATACCTGAAGCCGGCTTTCCTCTTCGGGGACATGATTGACAAGCGGTCCCAGACAAAGCCCAAGAGAGAACTCTGGGTTTTCCCTGCCGAGGGTTTGGTCTTGTATCTGCCTAATATACCGAGAGACTACCCCATCTCGGCCTTCTCCCATGCTACGCATCCCAGGAAGATGTCGTGGACGCTGACCCCCGATCTTCACGGCAAGCCAGGGAAGATCATTCATCTGAGAGGAGCTGACCAGGGGTCGTTTGTCAGCTGCCCTTCTGGCTCTGTGACGCTGTTGAGGGGGCTGTACCCGGACAGTGTCCCGAGTGAAGACAGTTTGGTGATCCAGCCGGTCCAGTTACTGACTTTCTGTAATGATTTTATGGGGCATGGGGGAGTATACCCTAAGGTGAACCTTCGGTGTGGCGGGTGGATCACCCCTTCAAACCTTTGATGGGCTCGCTTAGTTGATTGGGCCTTGAAGCATTTCCAGACCGAGTTGGAGAACATCGGTCTGTTTGCAGCTGTGAGTGCTACCAGTGTTGGGTTACCTCCTAACCCTAACATGTTTCTGGCACTGATGGAGCGATATATTTTGCTTACCGGGACCTTCGCCACTCCACTGGGGGAGTTGGGATTGGCCCTGCATGATATGGCAGAGATCTCGAGACTGCCGATGGAGGATACTCCATATGAAGAGTATGTTCCTACGAACCGGGAGCTGGGGGTTTCAGACCCTCAAGTAGTAAAAGTGTACCAGGAGTTGATGTGCCACTACCTCGCTTGCACCACTTTTTATGACGAGCCCTCAGATTTGGCTCACATCAGCAGATGGACGTCCTACCTCTTCTTTCACCGGTCCAGGACTGCTAAGCTGGAGAAGGTATTGGAGGGCAAGGATCTGCCTGTGAATCCCCTGAGCGTGCTTAATGCTCAGGTAGTCGACGATCTCATAGTGGATGCTGGGGCTCCGGACCGGTTCCTCGACGAAGGGACAGGAAAGTATTCTGAAGGCACTAAGGCCTATAGTTATTTGAGGCGTTGTCGCAGGCCTCTGTCCAGGGAGGCTCAACTGGCTGGCTTCCTTTCATATGGCTGCGTCGAGTAGTAGTGCCTGGCGTCGCATCTGCGGACCGCATTCACCGCAACACGCTATGGCCTGCAGTGCGTCTGGTGTTCGGGGCAAGACTGGGCTTGCTCCCTGCCATGGTGTGTCGTATACAAGCTGGCCTGAGGGCCATGATTGACGGGCTGCTCGTCGATGAAATTCGGCATGATAGCTTTCTCAGGATAGAATTACCATACCTGTATTTGATGGGGTGGTTAATTCTCTATAACCTCCGGGTGATGTCTCCCGGTTCCGGCAGTAGTTCGGGGGGTAGTTTCTTGTTGAACTACCGGAAGTCTTCCTGGAATGTGAACACAGTTATAGACTGTCGGCGGGCGCTAGGCTTCAGTCATAGTTGGAAGCTTTTCTGCACCGTCCCTCCTGTACATCACAATCAGTCGGGGATTAGGCTCGAGGATTCGGGTAGAGAGAAGAGCATTCTTTCTCCCGAAGCTTTTAATTAGTTGGTCTGTATTAGACCCTCCCATCTGCTGTACAGAAGCGAAGATCATTGCTTCTTGGAGCCCTACTTGCCCAGTCGGTTCGCCCGACAGTTTGGGTATGACCAGTTGCACGTGGGCAATGCCGTCACCAGCTTCAGGTCCAGAGGTGGACTCATTGATGGAGCGAGGGGATGGCGATATTTTATCATGGGCTGCACTGGGGCAATTTTTATCGTGCCGGTCATCACACTCTCCACGGAGCTGCGCATCCTGCATTCGTATGCCCAGTTCTATGTGGCAACGAACACCTTCCATTATGATTTTGATATGCATGGAAGCTTTAGGGTGCCCTCTTCCAAGCCTGGGGGAAGAGTTGAAGTCCCCTTGTCACGCCCCAGTCCCAAAAATACGTAGGACTAGGACACGTAAGCATGCCAGCCGCATGGATATAGCAACTCCAATATATGGAAACCAAATCCACACGTACGCTGTAATATAAATATCAAATCCACAAGTGGTATAACTGTAATACAAGTCACAGGGTAAAATCTATATCTCATCCACCAAAATTATATAGAAATAAATAAACAGTATCGATGAAACTAGATCTCAATAAGAAGTATCTAGGATGATAGTTGGATGGAAACAAATCCACTACCAACTCGAATAGGAAAGGTAAATACAATATAAGTACAACACAATCAAACCCAATATAAGTATACCAGCTATCGATCACGGCTCAAAGAGAAAACATCCACTAAGCATATACAACCATCCAAATCTGCGCTCCTACAAATACTCAAGAACAGATACAGCTGGCAGCGGACCAGGTCCTCAGAGAGACGTAACAAGATACAGAAAATACGAGCCAACTTGAATACAGTAAACATGCATATAATTTGAAAATAAATAAGTACGCTATACAAGACAATCTATATGAATGCAAATGAGGACAACTTTTTGACGTATGGGCAAGGGTAGTCTACTCGATCTAAGCCTCACAACTCATACACCCGTCTAGAACATCAGAAATCGACATACCTCTGGGGTAGCGACCAGCGCGACTCTACAGAAATCGACATACCTCTGGGGTAGCGACCAGCGCGACACACGCCCGTAGTGCGAACTATATACTACGGTTTACCAGAGTGGTTAAAAGCCCATACGCCTAATGATTGTCCTCTCATGATACTAGGTGCCATGTGTGTGTCAACATATCTAATACATAGTAATGACTAGAGAAAAACTATACATGCAAGAACTATACAGAAATAAAATAAATAAAAAGAAATATAAATAGCATGCAAAGTACTGTAAATAATTTGGCAAGGTATCTTGTCTGTGGTCCTGTTGCTGGTATGAATCAGAGTCCAAGTCCAAATAGCCTATGTATTACAAATTTATCACGTCAAAAGATAATTTATTTTAATTTATTTAATTCTGGAATAATTACTCTAAAATCCTATTTTAATCTTATTATTCTGATTTTTATGTTAATTCCTAAATTTTGTCCAAACAAACTAAATTTTATCAACTCGAGACTCATGGCACGCAAATCGAGGCGATCTGTTGACCGAAAAGTCAACCGACACAAACTCAATTTCCATGCATGATTTCCTGTAGATTTCAGCGTTAAAAACATGCTAGAATTTATGGCTCATCCGAATTCAAATTCCTTTGGGAATTATGGCACATACAAATTTTGTATTGTGCACCGATGGTTAAATTCAAACCTAGAAGTTCTACAGAATTAACAGTATATAAATACTTCAAATTAAATTCTAGGAAAAATATATGTCAATGATCTCGACATTAGCTTTTCGAAACTTTAAACGGTTCGTCATTCTGATTCCAGGTTCTCCCAAAATTGTGAAAACATCAAAATACGTCTATTTTCGGACATGCTGTGCTTTACGAATTTTCCAGAATTTAATACTAATAATTTAGAAAAAAAATTTATATAATCAGAAAGCTAACCTCATTATCGTTCTAAAAAAAACTAGGCCTCGTTTGGAGTCCGGAGCTATGCGCAATGGCTTCTGGAAGATGAAGGAACCCTAGATGACAATTCTCCAAAAATCGGCTGAAGAAAAACCCTAGAAATTAATATCTAAACTATTATATATATATATATATATATATATATATATATATATATATATATATATATATATATATATATATAGGAGAGAGAAAGTGCAGCCGCGGCTCACAGTGCGCCACGTGGCAGCCATCCGTGCAGCCCCGCCCAGATCGAACGGTCGCAGTTCGATGCGGCTCGGCTCAGCTGAGTCCGAGTCGAACTCGGTCTCGGCTCGGCTCGAGGTCGGCTCGGCTGGCTCGCACCCACTCAGTGGTCACTGACAGGCGGGCCTGGCACTGTTCACTGCTGGAGGCTGACAGGTGGGCCCACTGTTTGCTGACTGGGCAGAATTAATTACTTTTTGGGTTTTCTTTTTCAGAAATTAGTTTTTAATTCAGTTTTTCATAATTAACTCGAAATAAATGCTAAAAATAATCAAAAAATTCCCAAAAAATTCTAGAAAATATATTTTATTATTTAGAACCTAAAATAAAATTTTAGGATATTTTTAATTAAGTTTGAACATAAAATAAATTCTTTAAAGTCCTCAAAAATTAGTGTTACTAGTTTTTAATTAACTAAAAATTATGGAAAAATCCTAATAATCTAAAATAGCCTAAAAATAATTATAAATAAATATTTATATAAGTAAATATACTAAAAAAATTATTTTCTAATTAACTAAGATAATACTCTAAATAAATTCAACATCTATAATAAATATAATAATATAAAATATACACAAATACCTATTTTGGGTGAGGAAGTTTACAATCTACCCAACTTAAAACAATTTCGTCCTCGAAATTAAAATAAGGCATAATTTGTTAAATTCTTCACATTCGTACATAAGGTACGTCAATCGCAATCTCTTCCAAAAATTTAAATAACAAAATCTATTCAAATTTATCGCGATCACTTCAAAATTAAGATAACCACTGTTTAAATCAAAATTCAACCTGTCGTAATCTCTTCTCAATTTTTAAATAATCAACATCCAAATCTAACTCAAGTCTATATGACATCCCACATCAAAATTTATATCATAATTTCCAACTATCATAATCTCCTCTAGACTTTGAACAATAAACAATTCTAATCAAATCTTATTCCTATTCTTAACTTAAGAATTTTGTACTATTCAAATATTTAAACTCAATTTACATCCTCAATATTTTAAATAGGTGACCCAACAATCAAAATTAAACTTTGAATTCAAATCATCAAATTGTAAAATTTAAATCTAATTAACCAATTGTTCAAGTCTAAAATTCTATATTTATCCTCAAAATTTAAATCGATGATTCATCCTTCAATATTCAAAATTTAAATTATGTGCTCAAAATATAAATATTTGGTCCGCAATATCAAGATTTTAAAATTTGTTAAATTCTCATTATCTTAATCCTTCTTTTAAAATTTCTCAAAATTAAAATGACTTGAATCTCCCAATCTAATCTTACTTGATCACAATCTAAAAGAAATTCCTCTCAAGTTGACAATGCACTGCTACCCAACTTAGAATTTATCCATCTATCACAGAAGGCTATATACTTTAAGAAAAATATTCCTTAATTTATTTACTCATGTCATTCAATCCTCAAAACTTTAACGCCGATTATATCATATATGATATGTCCTTAATTATAAAAGAATAATCCTCAAGTATGTGATCGGCCTACGGAGTATATCTAGTACTCTCTGTGTATTAAACTTATACCAAGCATGAGGTTTCGTCTTTCCGAAATAAGGGAAGACGGAGATCAATAATAAAGAGTTCAAGGGCGAGGTAATGAAATAGAAGTATCGGGATCAAGGCGTTTAAAGAATTCAAATAGGAATTGTCAAAGCAGTTGTGGATTGAAGTCCTATTTTGGTAATGCCTATCCACATGCTCGCATCGGTACAGTTATATAACGGATACAATATGCTTAGACATATCTAGAGGGCAAGTACAGGTATCTACTAGTCAACTATATATCTCAATCCACGTAAAGTATTATTGCGAAGGGCGAATCAAGCGCACTATGGTTGATCAGACCGTAATACACTGATTCTGAATTGTATTATTGTGGGCCTCCCCAATAATACATATGTCATGAACAAGCTCGATAAAGAATAAGCTTGCAAAAACTAGGCTATAATAGCAGCATAAGTCAAGGTAGTACAGCAAATATAAGTACGCTAGATGATGATGAAAGGAGGTACAATTTAATTCAAGTTCACAAAAACAAAAACAACTAAACAACAATAATAAAAGACTCTACAATCCCTACAGTTATCATACAACCTCCTTGTCTAAGTCGTTAGTCGACCAAATAGGGGCAAGGACCTCTAAATTCTATCGTCTGAATAAACATTATCGTCTTTTGCTAGAATGCAATTAATGTTGTTCAATCACACTCCATTAATAGGTCAAAAGACTATGTGATACTAGGTGTCAAATATTATGGTAAAACTTTTAACTAACTCTAGTAGTGTCTATACTACTCTCAAGTCTTCTTAATACATCAAGGGGTAATGGTATACCAATCTAAAGATAAGGAATTCTAGGGTTCACTAGATATTCTAAACTTAGTGGTGTGTCTATATTCTCGTTGTATTATTAATAGGTGTGCTACTCTAATTATCATCTAACAACAGGAACTTCTATATTATAGGAGAAGGCTATACTTAAAGAACTATTAGGGAAGTACATGAATCGAGCAAGATGCGGCTATTCAAATAGAACAGATTGGAAGGAAGGATGAGTCATAGTCAAATATGGATGAGATCCTATACTCTATTCCTAGGTGCAGGCTTGCTTGGTACAGTAACGTAACCGAGACAATATACTCTCGACCTGCATGGGCCACCACAAAAATATGTCACGCTCCAGTCCCAAAAATACGTAGGACTAGGACACGTAAGCATGCCAGCCGCATGGATATGGCAACTCCAATATATTGAAACAAAATCCACACGTACGCTGTAATATGAATATCAAATCCACAAGTGGTATAACTGTAATACAAGTCACAGGGTAAAATCTATATCTCATCCACCAAAATTATATAGAAATAAATAAACAGTATCGATGAAACTAGATCTCAATAAGAAGTATCTAGGATGATAGTTGGAAGGAAACAAATCCACTACCAACTCGAATAGGAAAGGTAAATACAATATAAGTACAACACAATCAAACCCAATATAAGTATACCAGCTATCGATCATGGCTCGAAGAGAAGACATCCACTAAGCATATACAACCATCCAAATCTGCGCTCCTGCAAATACTCAAGAACAGATACACCTGGCAGTGGACCAGGTCCTCAGAGGGACGTAACAAGATACAGAAAATACGAGCCAACTTGAATACAGTAAACATGCATATAATTTGAAAATAAATAAGTACGCTGTACAAGACAATCTATATGAATGCAAATGAGAATAACTTTTCGACGTATGGGCAAGGGTAGTCTACTCGATCTAAGCCTCACAACTCACACACCCGTCTAGAATATCAGAAATCGACATACCTCTGGGGTAGCGACCAGCGCGACTCTACAGAAATCGACATACCTCTGGGGTAGCGACCAGCGCGACACACGCCCGTAGTGCGAACTATATACTACGGTTTACCAGAGTGGTTAAAAGCCCATACGCCTAATGATTGTCCTCCCATGATACTAGGTGCCATGTGTGTGTCAACATATCTAATACATAGTAATGACTGGAGAAAAACTACACATGCAAGAACTATACAGAAATAAAATAAATAAAAAGAAATATAAATAGCATGCAAAGTACTGTAAACAATTTGGCAAGGTATCTTGCCTGGGATCCTGTTGCTGGTATGAATCAGAGTCCAAGTCACAGTCCAAATAGCCTATGTATTACAAATTTATCACGTCAAAAGATAATTTATTTTAATTTATTTAATTCTGGAATAATTACTCTAAAATCCTATTTTAATCTTATTATTCTGATTTTATGTTAATTCCTAAATTTTGTCCAAAGAAACTGAATTTTATCAACTCGAGACTCATGGCACGCAAATCGAGGTGATCTGTTGACAGAAAAGTCAACCGACACAAACTCAATTTCCATGCATGATTTCCTGTAGATTTCAGCGTCAAAAACATGCTAGAATTTACGGCTCATCCGAATTCAAATTCGTTTGGGAATTATGGCACATACAAATTTTGTATTGTGCACCGATGGTTAAATTCTAACCTAGAAGTTCTACAGAATTAACAGTATATAAATAATTCGAATTAAATTCTGGGAAAAATATATGTCGATGATCTCGACATTAACTTTCTGAAACTTTAAACGGTTCATGATTCTGATTCCGGGTTCTCCCAAAATTGCGAAAACATCGAAATACGTCTATTTTTGGACATGCTATGCTCTACGAATTTTCCAGAATTTAATACTAATAATTTAGAAAAACAATTTATATAATCAGAAATCTAACCTCATTATCGTTCTAACAAAAAAAATAGGCCTCGTTTGGAGTCCGGAGCTATGCGCAATGACTTCTGGAAGATGAAGGAACCCTAGATGACAATTCTCCAAAAATCGGCTGAAGAAAAACCCTAGAAATTAATATCTAAACTATTATATATATATATATATATATAGGAGAGAGAAAGTGCAGCCGCGGCTCACAGCACGCCATGTGGCAGCCATCCGTGTAGCCCCGCCCAGATCGAACGGTCGCAGTTCGATGCGGCTCGGCTCAGCTGAGTCCGAGTCGAACTCGGTCTCGGCTTGGCTCGAGGTCGGCTCGGCTCGGCTCGCACCCACTCAGCGGTCACTGACAGGCGGGCACAGCACTGTTCACTGCTGGAGGCTGACAGGTGGGCCCACTGTTTGCTGACTGGACAGAATTAATTACTTTTTGGGTTTTCTTTTTCAAAAATTAGTTTTTAATTCAGTTTTTCATAATTAACTCAAAATAAATGCTAAAAATAATCAAAAAATTCCCAAAAAATTCTAAAAAATATATTTTATTATTTAGAACCTAAAATAAAATTTTGGGATATTTTTATTTAAGTTTAAACATAAAATAAATTCTTTAAAGTCCTCAAAAATTAGTGTTACTAGTTTTTAATTAACTAAAAATTATGAAAAAATCCCAATAATCTAAAATAGCCTAAAAATAATTCTAAATAAATATTTATATAATTAAATATACTAAAAATATTATTTTCTAATTAACTAAGATAATACTCTAAATAAATTCAACATCTATAATAAATATAATAATATAAAATATACACAAATACCTATTTTGGGTGAGGGAGTTTACACCCCTCGGTTTCTTCCGACGAGGGTGAGGAGTCCGTTACCCCGGATGAGCCTCTGGTGTCGGTCCCTAGGGGTGAAGTACTTCCGCCTGCAGGGGCTTTGTTAGTTCTTGGGAAGCGAAGGGCTCCTGCTTCCAAGGAGACTTCCCCTCGTAAGAGGAAGAAGAAGACGGTAAATCGTCCTCTCCGGATTCCTGGTATTGATGCTCCTGGAGGTGAGCTTGCATCTCCCCGCGTTGGGGATGATTCTTCGGTTGGAGGTTCCTCGCCTTTTAGAGAGGGACCTTCTACAGTTTCGGCTGGTGGTGCCAGAGAATCTCCGCTGGACGCTGGTGTCGCTGCTATTGCTTCAGGTAGTGGAACGAGGTCGCCTTCGGGGCTGAGTATAATAAAGTTCCGTATACCTCTAGCTAGATCGGCATCGGGAGGGACTTCTGCCGCGCCTGTGGGCGCACCTAGCGAGATTCCAGTCAATGAGCCTAGGTTGGATTTTGAGGAGGACCTGGAAGACTACTTGCCAGTGTTCGTTCGCAGACCCCTTTCTCCAGGTATGACAGCTCACCTAGCATTATTAAGAAATAATTTAGCTGTACAGGCTGCAGATGCGACGTATATGCCGTCGGCCATGGGTAAATGTCGTCTTTTATGCCTCTTCTTTGGGAAAATCAATATTACGTTGATATTAACTTCCTTTTGTCTTCTTTTCAGGGGAAGACCTCTTCGGAGAGGGTGATGTAGACACGCCCTTTGGCTCTGTGTCAGGTCCTAGTGGTGACACGGAGGTACCTGATTTTGAAGAGGAGACATCTTTGGGTGCTGGCTTGCTTGTCGAGGGGACTCCGATACCTCAAGAGGAGGACGAGTCTGTCATTGTGACAGTACCTCTTTTGAGCACGCCGGTCACTTCGTCCGGTGTTGGCGAATGTTCTTTCGTTGTACCTCCCGTTGAAGCAATGGCCATGGCGACATCGTTTGTGGTGATCCCGGGGGGGAGGGGGGGGGGGAAGTCGCCACAATCGCGGACACTCCCCGCGTTCACGCGGACCTAGTTGCGCTGAACGAGCAGTACACTGGGATCTTCTACACCACTTTGAGAACGCTAATGTCAATGGTGTTGGCGAAGAAGCAGGACTTTGCGTCGCTGAAAAGGTCTCTCGGTTCTCGATAGAGGCGGTCAGGAAATTCGATGATGCCGGGGTAGCTGACGCGCTGGAGGCGATGGTTAATGGCTTGGAGCAACCCATTAATGAATGCCTACAGCTAGCTTGAGGCAATATTGAAGCTCTGGTCCAGGCCAGATACGACTCCTTGACTGCGCATCTTGTTGAACAGATGGAGCCTCTGAATAAGTCCATCGCGGCTCAGCAACAGGAGATGGATCATGAGCGTGTCCAACTGGAGTATATCGTCCCCGAGTTGACCCGGTACGAAGCCGAATATGAGGAAGAGGTAGTGAGGGTCCGCATATTAAAAGATGAGCTTGCTCGTGCAGAGGCGAAGGCTCTGTCTTTGTCGGCAGCCCGAGAGGTGCTGAAGGAGCGACGGGCGGCTGTTCAACAGAACCTGACACATGTGGGTGTTATCCATGCTAATTTTATGCAGGCTCGGTCTGAGCTAGTTGCCTTGAATAATGATGCAGCAAGGTTGGAGCGGGCTCGTGCCAACGTCTTGAACTCCCGGGATGAGAGGATGGCCGTACTGGCGTAGCAGCTTCGCGACCTGACCGCTCCCCCTTCATGATGTACTTTTGCTTTTGCTTTTCAATGTACTCTAGCTCTTTTCTGGGAATAATAAAGAGGCTTTTTATCTGACTTTGTGGACCCATTATTTCGGAATATAAATGACAGGTTTGGGTGAAAGTGATATTAGAGGTAGTATGGACGTGATATACTTTCGGTAAGCTTTAGCAGAGCATATCTATTCAGAGGTCATATGGACATGATAGAATATGATCCAACTAGTTTCATTTTGGAAGTAGTTTTTTCAGAATGAGATCACCTTATTCCACTTGAGCAGAGGAGGTTTAAGCATAGTACCTTTCAGGAATTTGCCATTGATAGGAGCCATTAGCAGGTCTCCATTAGGCTGGACTAACCTGTAAGCGCCGTTTAAGAACGTTGTCTCGATCACGTAAGGGCCTTCCCATTTGGGTTAGAATTTGCCTTTACTTCTGTGAGTAAGAATCATTGGCCTTCTTACAGCCAAAACTAGCTCGCCGGCTTTGAACACTCTTTCCTTTACTTTTTGATTAAAAGTTCTGAAAATGCGTGCTTGGTAGAACGCGATGCGCTGCTGAGCTTGGAGGCATTTTTTGTCTAATCCTTCTAGCTCTTGAAGCCTTAACAGGTCATTCTTTTCTTGAGTCAACTCGTTAGCCATGGCTATCATGAGTGACAGAATTTGAATTTTGATAGGAAGAACTGTTTTACTCCCGTAGACCAATGAGAATGGCGTGCAACCTGTCTGTGCTCGGACCGTTGTGCGGTATGCCCAGAGATATTCTTCCAGCTTCTCATTCCAATCTCTCTTGTTTAAAGAGACGAACTTCTTCAAGAGTTTGATAATGGTTTTGTTGAAGGCTTCTGCCAACCCATTAGCAGCTGGATAATATGCCGTGGAGGCCATATTTTGTATCCGATTTTTATCGCAGAATCGGTGAAATGCATGGCTGATGAACTGAGGCCCGTTGTCATGGATTATCCTTCGGGGAACCCCGAAGCGATAAATGACGTGATGCTTGATGAAGCTGGTCACGTTAGATGTCTTTACCTCAACAAGAGGGATCGCCTCTGCCCATTTGGAGAAGTAATCCGTGATGGCCAGTATGAACCGGTGACCTCTGGAAGAAGACGGGTGAATAGGACCAATGATATCCATACCCCATGCTTCGAAAGGCCAGGATGCAACCGTAGGATGTAGATGTTCGGACGGTTGATGTATGAAGTCTGCATGGACCTGACAGGCTCTGCATCGTCTGCCATACTGGATTGCGTCTGCGATCATAGTGGGCCAGTAATAGCCCATTCTCCTGATACGATCCTGCAGCTTAGGACCGGGTTGATGTGCGCCGCACACGCCGTCGTGAGCTTCACGGATAATCTGCTGTGCTTCATCACCAGAGAGATCGTAATAATAACCCGTCATAAGACCGACGATATAGGCATTGTGACGATGCGTCAAAGTGGAAGCATAATGATCGTCTTTTGACAGATATTGCTTCTTTAGGATCTTCTGGCAAGATTCCGTATGCTACAAAATCTATAAAGGGACTTCTCCAGTCTCTCCTGTGAGGATCTGTGTCCACCGTGTAGCTGCATTCGATATAAAAGTTGTTTTTACACAGAATAGGTCTCTGTTAAGAAGGATTACCAAATTCTGCCTTTTTATAGGGGTAGCTAAATCTGCAGCTAGACTGGCTAGGGCATCAGCTTCCAGATTCCGAGACCGAGGTATATGCTCAAGGAAGAATCCTTTGAATGTTATGGCTATCTCGACCGTTGCTCGGTGATAGGGGATGAGGTCGGGATTCCGGACTTCATATATTCCTCTGACTTGATTGACAATCAGTAGAGAATCACCGAAGGCTTCCAGAGAATCGACCCCCAGCTCTTTAGCGACTTGGAGCCCGATTAGTAGAGCGTTGTATTCTGCCATATTGTTAGAACATGGCTCGTTAAGAGAATATGCTCGGTAGATAACGAGTTTATCAGGAGTGACTAGGACGATCCCTACTCCTGAAACCACGTTTCCCCTGGGACCAGTCCTGGAGGCGCCATCGAAGAACAGTTGCCATGCATCGCCTTCCGTTGCGAAATTACACTCTATAACTTCGTCGGAAATGTCCTCGTATAGTTTGGAGGCCTCCGGGATGGGATGAGCAGCTAGAAAGTCGGCCAATGCTTGGCCTTTGACGGACTTCTGAGGGACGTACACCATGTCATATGGCGTTAATAACAACGCCCAAGTCACAAGTCGGGAATTAAGAACACTTGGCTTGCTCATCAGTACCCGAAGAGAATTGATCCTGGAGATGATATGAATGGTTTGGCCCATGACATAGTATCGTATTTTCTGAATAGCGAACATCAGAGCCAGGCATTCTTTCTCCACAGGGTTGTACCGGTGTTCGGCTCCGACCATCATCCTGCTGAGGTAGTAAATAGCCTGCTCGTGGCCCATATCGTTCTTTTGTGCGAGAAGAGCTCCCAGAGAATGATCCATTGCTCGTACATATAGCACGAATGGTCTTCCTATGACGGGAGGTACCAGAACTGGCGGGCTAGTGAGGTAGCGCTTGATATCTCCGAACACTTGCTGACAGGCTTCGTCCCATACGAAGGATACGCCTTTCTTCATGAGACGAGAAAAGGGCTGTCATCTCCCGGAGAGGTTGGATATGAATCTTCGGATATAAGCCAGACGACCTTGAAATCACCTGAGTTCCCTCAGATTGCGGGACGGTCGCATTTCTAAGATGGCCTTGACTTTATTAGGGTCTACTTGAATGCCTTTGGCGGTGATGACAAATCCCAAAAATTTGCCGCTAGAGATACCCCCAGAAAGGACTTTGTAGGGTTCATTTTGAGTTGATATTGGCGCATCAATTCAAATACTGTCTTCAAGTCTCTGCTGTAATTATCCCTGAGACGGCTTTTGACAGCTACATCGTCCACGTAACACTCCACTGTCTTGCGCAGATGCTCATGAAATATGTTACTCATAGCCCGTTGGTACGTAGCCCCGACATTCTTTAATCCGAAGGGCATGATCGTGTAGCAGTATACCCCTAGTGGTGACCGGAAGGCAGTATGCTTCTCGTATTCAGGATGCATCTTGATCTGATTATATCCCGAGAATCCGTCCATGAAAGACATACGTTCAAAACCGCATGTATTGTCGATCATGACGTCTGTGATGGAAATAGGGAACTCATCCTTGGGGCAGGCTGCGTTCAGATCTCGATAATCGATGCAGATCCGTACTTTCCCATTCTTCTTCATGACCGGGACAATATTGGCGACCCAGTCGGGATTTTGTTCCTTACGGATGAAGTCGCAGGCTATTAACTTCTTGACTTCAGCTTCAACGGCGTCCATCATGTCCGGGCGGAACCGGCGTTGGTGCTGCTTCACAGGTTTTGAATTAGGCAGTATGTTGAGTTTATGAGTAGCCACCTTTGGATCAAGACCTGGCATATCCTCATAATTCCACGCAAAGACGTCGATATATTCTTTTATCAGCTGGGTAATTTCTTTCCTTTCTTCTTCGGAAAGGTCGTTACTGATAAATATCGGCTTTGGTGAAAGTTCATCCCCTACGTTAATCTGGATAACTTTATCTTTAGTGGGAGGTTCTCTTTGCTCGAAGCAAAACTCCCATTGTGTATCCATCTGCTGAGTCCAAGCGTCATTCTCGAATGGTTCAGATTCTTGTTCGTCTGATTCGAAGGAATCCGTCGTTACCATATTTGCTGATAATGTTTGCTCGAGGGCATGAGATAAGCCGGAGGGTGATGAGCCGTCTTGAAAAGAGGAAAAGATATCCTTGTTTGACTTGGAAGTCGTAAGGGAGGTGGCATACCCTAACCCGGAACGGGTTTGCTGATAGTGGGGATTGCCGAGCAACGGTGTTCGTCTGCCTTTCCCATGGTTGAGACCTGGTTCCATTTTCAAGTTGTAACCCATATTTTGCATGATCTTCAAGGCTTACGGGCTATACCTGTGAACTTGCATTTCACCAGAGTCATCATCGAAGGAATCTTCTTGTATAGTCTGTTCGTTGCGCATGCGGCTGAAGACTATTGAACGCTGACCGTTGCGGGCAGGTGGAACAATGAAGATAGAATCCTCATGTAGTCCATACGTCGTGGTGACATTAGATATTGATGTATCTTCCCATAAGATCTTCCCGCGTTTGACCGTTAAGGGAACTGAAGTCTGTTTATGACTCTTGTCTTTGCGTTTCTGGATCAGATAATCCCGCAGGTCAGGAGGAGTTGTAGAAGAAGAGGCTGATGGCTTGTTCCTTCTGTTCCCATTGGTGGGTATGCGGATGATGGGAACCATAGTCTTCCCTGTGCCACCCGTATACAACAGGTTGGCCATCTGGGTGGCAGAAAATCCCCGAGGAGGGTGTCTTTCCGCAACTGGAGCCTTCTTTACGCCTAGGGACTTCGCCTGGCGTAATTTGGAGCTTCGCTCTGGTTGGCGTAAAGCTGAGGATGTCCTCAGACGGCCATCAGCATCTTGCGTAATTCGGAGGGCGTGCAGATTGTTCCCTTGCTGGCGTAAATACCGAGAAGTTGAGTAGTCTGCCGCTCGCTTTCCCTTGCGGAGATCACAGGGATCATCTGGTTCTCCGTAGAGGTCAGATATTGTTTTACGTGCAGAGCGTGTCTTGTACTTCTGATTTGGCGCTGAGGCTTTATCAGAAGTTTTGTCTATTCTGCCAGGGACGGGAGACTGAATTACACACGCAGAGCGCGGAGTTTACTTCTGGGTTAGCGCTGAGGCATTGCCAGAAGTTTTATCGGTTCTGTCAAAGACAGGCGACTGAATTTTACGCGCAGGGCGTGAAGTATACTTCTGGGTTAGCGCTGAGGCATTGCCAGAAGTTTTGTCGGTTCTGTCAGAGACAGGCGACTGAATTTTACGCGCAGGGCACAGAGGGAGCAATGCTACAACCTCATTGGTCGGAGAGATCGGAGAGTCCACAGGAACGGTAGAGGATGTCTTGGGCATCCAGACCTTACGCAGCTTCCTGTTGTTTTGGACAGAGAGAGAGTGAGAGCTACCCCTTGTTCGGAGCATATCTTCGTAGGCAGACTGGTCGAACTGGACGACCAGTGTCTTCTTTACGGATCCCACGGATACCGTATCGTGTTAAGCAATAGCTTCCTTATCAGAAGAGAAAGATGTCCCCAGCAGAGTCTCCATCTTGTTTTGGATAATATAAACGAGAAAAGATTTGATAAAATACGGAAAACAAGGTCTTGTACGAAGACCCGCCCATCTTTTATGTTTACAAACAAGATTGTACAAATTTGATCCTACACGAGGATGTCTAAGTACAATTTATTTAATCTGGATAAATATTGCTATAGGTGTCTGATCTGCAGTCAATCACTTTAGCCCTTGGACCACACGATATTGAAGAAGTGCCGGGGAAGACAGGTAGCAGCTTCAAAGGTTGCTAAAGAGGGTGGATGCCCGATGCCAAAGTCGTCGATCCCTTCTCTTTGCCTGAGCTCTGGATTCTCCTCTCTCTCTCTCTCTCTCTCTCTCTCTCTCTCTCGACCGTTGGATCTGGTACTGGATCTCTTGATCAGTTTTCAGACCTAACTTCTTCGACCCTCTAATTTGTCGACCTTGTTCCTCATTGATAGAGGTCTCTATTTATAGAGTTTTAGTGACAGTAACCACTCAATCGGTGTAAAAATCGAGTAGTGGAAAGTACAACACCCTTTTATACAACGGTTAAAATAACCAAAGCCTGCGTATAGATGATCCTTTGAATGAGCGTGTGACACGGGTCCAACTAAGGGACCAAATACATATAACTGCTACGAAGATCACGGCGTAAAAGCCACGTAGGTAGGTATCCCTCGTGTAGAAGAGGTTGGCATAGAAGCCAATGTCTGTCACCATGGCATAGAAGCCAAATAGTTATCAAACCGGCATAGAAGCCGAATAGGCGTAGAAGCCGAGTGGTCATAGAGGCCGAGTAGGCGTAGAAGCCGAGTGGTCATAAAGGCCGAGTAGGCGTAGAAGCTGAGTAGGCACAGAAGGCCGAATGGGCGTAGAAGCCGAGCAGGCACCGAAGCTAAATAGACATAGAAGCCGCTGCGTAACGTGCCAGAGTGATGATGTGGACGTTTTAGCCGGAATTATGGCTCTTTGGAGATAATCAGATCTCTCGCATTAAATGCAGAGATCTGCCCCCATCCTGTGCATTAAATGTAGATGCTTGTCTTTAAGATTTGCTATCATCCTGCGCATTAAATACAGATACGCACCTTGAATCGTGTACGAAGAGTAACCGCTATCGTGGCAGTCTATTCGTCTTCTGCGGAGCGTAAGGAGCTCATGTTTTCCTGTGTAAGACTAGGCAGCGTATTCCTTTGTATGCGTAGGAGCAGCTCTCGCAAAGGGGATATCACTAAACGACGGTTCGGTGACATTTAATTAAATCTCCTGCATTAAATGTGGAGATCCGCCATCATCCTGCGCATTAAATACAGAGACGTATTTTGAAGGTCTGCCACCCTTCTGTGCATCAAACGCAGAGACGTGCCTCAGGCATCTGTCAGTATTCAGCGCATTAATTGCAGAGACGTGCCTTGAGAAACTGTCACCGCTCTGTGCATAAAATGCAGAGACGCGCCTCGAGTCCCGTACGGAGTATAGCTTTTGACGTGGCAGGCGGTTTGTCTTCCATGGAGCATAAGGAGCTCTCATCTGCCTGTGTAAAACTAGGCAACGTATTCCTCTGTGTACGTAAAAGCGGTTTACGCAAGGGAAATGGCAGTAAATGATAGCCTGGGTAGCAGTGCCGCGCTATCATTATAGCCGTCGCCTGGGTAATCGAGCAGTATCCCTTTGTCAGAAGTTGAGACGTCAGGTTCATTGTAGGATTTGACAGGTTCATTGTAGAGAATACGAAGCGTCCCCCGTACACTTTAATGCTGCATTGAAAGAGGATGAGTTTTACGCCATAAAGGCGATAACGCACCCTGTTTACGCTGAAGCAGCCTGGACATAATGCCCTACGCGGATGGTCCTCGAGCCTATATTTCACGCTGCGCTTGGCGGAGAAGCTCTGATAGCACGTTGAAGGCTCTGAAGTCCTCTGTTTACGCTGCTTTGCATCAATATGCTGCGTAGAGCTATCCAGCGTATTTTTTATGCTTCTATAAATGCAGTTGCAGGTAATGATGCAACTAAAATGGTACATGTGATAGCTTCCCCTTCTGTTTCTTCCTCAGTAGCTACTAAAGCAAAGGCTTGTCCCTGCCTCTGCCCTCCAGTCTGTTGTTGGGCTTGATCAAACTGTGCCTGCTGTGGGGCTAAGGGTGGTCCCCTCTAAAATCCTCCAGGTGCTGTGGACGTTGTCCTCCTGGCGGGGGTAGTATCTTCAGAACTGGTGATGCTGGCCTCTGTCCTGTCTGCGGAGCAATGTCTCTGCGCTGTGGGCAGTCTCGGGCATAGTGTTGGCTTGCTCCATAAATCATGCATATTCTTAGTCTTTTTCGGCAGTCCTTCTGGTAATGTCCTCTCTTACCACAGTAGTTGCAAGACGGAAGCTTATTTTACTGGTATGGTGCTATCCTCTGCTGTATCTGCGCTCTGGAACGATGGATCGGTCCTCCTGCTCCGGGCTGGACTCTGGCTGGCATGGTCGTGCTGGAACGTCTAGCTCCTCTGGCAATGGCCTCCTGGATCATCGCCTCTGCAAGTACCTCTTCATAAGAAATCCTCGCCTGTGTGGTGGTATACCTCTGTAGCTCGTAGGTGAGGTCGTGATGGAATCTCTAGACCTTCTCTAGATCATTGGGTATCAGGACGGCACCAAATCTACTGAGATGGCTAAACTCTGCGTCATATGCGTCAATAGTCATATTCCCTTATTCTAGATGTAGAAACTGGGAGTATAGGGCATTTCTGATTGTAGCTGGGAAATACTTCGTATTGAAGTACTCTAAGAACTGTTCCCAAGTCTGGCTCTTGCCTATACTGCGCTCAATAAAATTCTACCAGTGATGGGCGTTGCCTTTTAGTTGGGCCCTCACTACAGTTATCCAAAGGTTTGCACAACCTGCCTGTTGGATGGTTCCGACAGTTGTGAAGCCTCTAGTAGCATCTTCGTATTGGCGACCCAATCGGAGATCTGTTCTACAGTCTCGTTGCCCAAAAAAGTATCTGGTCCCATCTGTCGAAACCATCTAACAGTGCCACCTGTCTGAGCTGATAAAGGTTCTGGTACGGGTGCTGTGACATGTATCCTCTCTAGTACTGCCATCAAACTCTGTCTCAATGTTTCAGTCTGATGCTACTGTGCTTTCATCATAGTCTGGAAGAACTGAAGCATCTGTGGCTGTCCATCTGATGGTGGCATTTGGGGTGGATAAGGCAGAGGTGGGGGTAATAGAACCTCTGGCTGTGCGGTAGGCGTCTCCTCAGATGTTGGCCTCTCGGTCTGCGGCATCGGTGTAGCTCCAGAAGTCTGTCCCTCAAAATGCTGCGTGGGGATCATCTGGGAAGTCTGTCCTTCGGACTGCTGTGTAGGATCGCCCTAAGAAGTCTTGTGCCAATGTATCAGCGGGGCCTGTAGCGGTGGTTGCTCTCCAGGTAGTCCCTGGGGAACCTCCTCTCTTTGGGTGATGTCGGTTGGCACCACGACACCGGGTGCTCCTCGTCCACTGCGCAAGTTCATCTTACTGCAAGAGGTAGGACTTCATTAAAAGAGTACAAAATCAAGCAAACAGGATGCAGATATTTAGAAGTAATACAAAGGAAGTTTAAGGCGTAATCAAAGTGGATGAGACCTAGTAATTTCTATCCTATTGCAGGCTCGCTGGGCATGTTACCATACCACAAGTGAATAAGTGCAACCTGCATGAGCCACCACTAAAACCATGTCATGCCCCAGTCCCAAAATACACGGGACCAGGCCACGTGGCAATAGCCAGCTGACACGTCTCCGAGGATATCCCAATTTAATGGATCCTAACGAAGAGTGCTACGCTGTCCTAAATTACTAACAAGTCCAATATCAATATCAAACAGGTAATCTAATCTCATTTCCAAAATAAACAGCAAGAATGTACGCATAATAAATATTGGAAGATAAATGCCAGTCTCAAATATCATAGTACAACCAAGAATGTCTGGTGGGGACAAACCCACTACTATGATGAATAAAATACTGAAAGGATAGATAAAAGAGTATGACTAGGGCATCAGCTGAATAGATAATGATGCTCTCAATCCTAGGCAGAATGCCTACCAAGTGATCACGGGAACTCTGACGGTAACACCTCTAGCTCCTCCGTGGTAGCGAACCTTGTCTCCTGTCCTGGGCCGTATACTGTGGGGTAATATGCCTCGTCCAAATTTGGAAAGGTACCAGATCCTCAGAGGGACGTAATAAGATACATAGAAATATGCCATATATAAATACTGAATAAAATAAATACAATGAAGGGTGTGCTAACCATCTAAGTGAATATAATATGAGGACAATATTGGTACGTATGAGTAGGTGTAGGCATAACGTCCATACCACTCTGAAGAACAAGGAATCTGCACAATATATAACATCCATACCGCTCCGAAGAATGAGAAATATGAATAATATAACATCCATATTGCTCTGAAGAACGGGGAATCTGAATAATATAACGTCCATATCGCTCCGAAGAACGTAGAATCTGCATAATGGGAGTCATTGGATCCGTGGTTCCTCTGGATACTACGGATTATAATGGGTGTATCCCATATGCCTACTAGTTGTCCTTCCCGCCCAATATAGATACACAAATCGAATACTCGACGTGCATATCATGTATCTATATGCCAGTCCCTAAGAATAAAATAACCTTGAGTTACGTACTAACCGTGATGCATGTCACACGTACCGATAGCTAGTCGAGTACGCAGACCCGTATCCCAATATGAATATGTCACAGTGAAACGTGTAAGAGTGTCAGGTCTCGAAAGATATCAGAGTATCCTCCAATGGGGTGAGTCTGCTAAGGACTAGGTCAAGTATACTAATCATCGACGTATCTATCGACTGCACCCGAGTCAATCTCGGACGCGCATAGTTGTATAAAAGGAAAGCAACAAGAATACAATACAACATATGTATAATTTAAACTAGATAGTAAATTATGGCAAGGTATCTTGCCTGAGTCCTCAAGATGTGAATGCTAGAAGCCGGTTCCTACAGTGTCTCCTGGCTGGTCCAGTGACCCTAAACACACAATACAATATAGCAAATGCTGACATAAGATACTAAGCAATACATAAATAATTATGTCGTTGCTCCTAGATACTGTCGCAGGTTCACGGTTGACCGAATACAGCGTTATGTATACACGTAGCTAGGGTGTACCCGTGTTCTGTCTTTGGTCAACGTGCATCTTGCGATAATAAATTATTGAGTTATGGGTTGACAATTATTTCTGCTCTGCACGAATACATGTCCTTGGTTTCTATGTTCAACATACTTGGTTTATGTCTAGGTGTTCGGGTAAAATACTCCAGGTGTTCGGGTAAAATACTAGTCCTTGATGACAGGTCTCATGATTTAGGTGTTTGCTAGTTATTAAACAAATTCTAAATCTTGTTAATCATCATACTAGCATGTATATAATTAGGGTTTAATTCGGTTTGTGTCCAAGACCACAATTCTCGACACGATGACACGACGATTATAAATGAACACGATACGAGGAGTATATAGGCGTTTACCTAGTTGGCTGGACGAAGGTCTCCTTGCTGACGGGTCATCCTCCGGTGAGTGGTGGGCTCCGGCGTTGGCCGGAGGCAAGACAACAGCGACAGTACTGTTGTAGTCGCAACAGCGGCAGCGACGATCTACAGCGGCGGGGTGGGCTGAGGACGGTGCGGGGGTGGCTATCAGGTCTCGGAGGAAGGTCGATGTAGGCCTGAAAGTGGTGGTGGGCGGTGATTGAGGCGGCAGGGGACCTCGGGGCAGCGGCTAAGGGGTCGGGTTGATAGAGGTTTGGTTAATGGTGGAAGGTGGTGGTACAGCCGGTTGCAATCGGCTGGAGTGGTGGTGGTACGGTGTTGAGGGTGGCGGACTGAGGTAATCGGGGGAGTAGCTGAGGCGAAGATGATGGCGGCTCACGGTGGTGGGTGTTCGGCCGAGGAAGGAGGAAGCTCGGTTTGGATGTGGGGGAGGTCGGCTAGGGTTTGTATGGTGATGGCTTAGGGTTTTTAGGGTTTCAAATATAAGAAATATGTATTTATATAGGAGATGAAATTTGGGGGCTAGCCTCGAGGTTTGGGCCGGCCAGGGTTCATTGGGGTGGGGGCTGGTCCACATGAAAGTGTTCATGGGCTGGGTCAGGTCCTGTTTGAGGTAAAATTGGCCTTAAATTAATTAAATTAATAATTAATGCGTAAGGCAAAATTAACAAATATTGCATAGCTAAGGTGAGACGCAATGACGTGTATCTTAGGTTACACAAAGGTCAGAGGGGTAGTGTGGCATGTCTAAGAGATGTTCGTGACCTTGGGTGGAAGATAGCTACTGATGTGGGGCTCCAACCTCGAAGCAACGGCAAGGTGTATTAAGACATAACTACCGCACATTAATCCTAATTAAATTCCAAATTAATCCTAGTCTCTCGATTTTAATTCAAATTAAACCCTAAACTGGTCGAGGGGGTTTACAATGTCACTCAGTACTTGTCCTAAGGTATGAACTTTGCCTTGACTTATGCGGCCTTGATCCTATGCGGCACCGACCTCTATGTTATAGCTGACCCTATGCGTCCCCGATCCTATGCGGCCATATGTGCATAATTTATTAATTTTTTTGGTTTTATATTTTATTGGATTTTGTGATGCCATGTATGATTTTAATGATTGTAAGTGTATGTAATCTCAATGACTAGGTGTTAGACTCGAATAAGTGCTTGACCCGATTATAGGCTATGCGCCAAGCGGCCATATTACCCATGCGCCAAGTGACTATAACCACCTATGTGCCTGACTTAACTAATGTGTTTCTATGTGCTAGAACTCATATAATTTACCAATGATTGGTAACTTGACCCGACTATTGGTATTTGCTGATACACTTACTACGTATGACATGTTCCTACGTGATTATGTTACATATTTTACATCAAGGTGTACCTACATGCTATGCGACATGTGATATAATACGATTCCTCCAGCATGGACATGATAATTGGTCGATAACCAAGCATGGCTAGGACTTGTATTAATTTTTGCATCACGCTGGATGAATCCAAATTGAACTATCAAAAGACAAAGTAGATTCGTATCTAGCGTGCCCGTACTACAGTACGACATATAAGAGGAGTAACATGTGACCACGCCATATGATTACAACTTACCCTGGGGTTAACTAGGTAACTAAAACTTGTAGAGCATTGGGAGGAAAAGAATCCCGAGATTGCGCTTAACTAGCCACCCTCAAATATTTATCTAGGGAGTGAAGGCAGGCCCCCATTGGGATATTATTTATCCTCCCTAATGGATTGCAATATTCGACTATTATATTGTACTATGTGTTCTATGCGATCTTAGCACGGTGGTCTTACGAGGGACCGGTTCATAATACTACGTGCTATATGGTTTTTCATGGCTCGGCTAGCCCTTCTAGCACATGGCTCGATCTGAGAATTCTTATTATACGCATATATCTCTGGGATAACCCAGACTCCACTTAGTAAGATGTACAAGTGATGGGACAATTATGTAACTGAGCTTGATTATGTATTATATCTTTTGTTAAATAGTTTAGGGACATGGACTATCATGGTGCGATGGTCTAACCCTTGTTTTTGTTTTGTTGTAGGGTTAGTTTGTTGTATCACGATAGGCTATAGACCAAAACTACGAGACATAACTAGATATATATGTGTTTATTTCTCATTGGTTTTGTTCCTTCATTCGTGCTTCCTTTGTGGTACTTGATATTAGGGATCTAACCCCACTGGATTTGCATGGACATGTTTAGATCCAGCACCCAAGGATCCAATATACTTTCCCCTGAACAATTATGCACACCAGACGGATGGTCGCTGAGGGACAAGAGTGGGTTTCTTCTTTGCTGCTCGTTACTGTACATTTTACTCTTTTGGGCATTTAGCCACCGGCACTTGTTAGCCGCAAATCTGGATATTAGTTTTCTTTATATAGTTGTAATTAATCAGACTACAACTGATCATGGTCATGTACTTTTTTTACTCTGCCTGCTTCTTATTTTGTACAGCTGATTTCTAGAATATTTTGGCAGAGTATTTGGGATGCATTACTTTTTTGTCATATATATTCTATGTTTACTATCGTCGTTTGACTAATTGAGACATTAGATGTTCTATGTGACCCTAAGTGACTTAATTATAGTATGCACCCCTTTGTTGAGTTACAGCCAGGACCGTCGAACAATGTTTTATACCTTGTACGGGGGAGCTGGCCATGCCCGTCTCCGTATTTCGGTACTGGGGGCATAACATGGTTTCAGTGGTGGCCTATGCAGATCTGTGTTTTCAGACTTGTAGGGTATTATGGTCCTAGGAGTCTCAATCAAACATGTCCCCTTTGATATCTTGCTTCTCTTACTTGATACCGATGCTTGAACTGTTAAAACTGCTTGCCTATTTGATCCTTCCCGTCCTGTTCTTGATATTTTTTGTCCTTTTCTTTAGGACTTCCTTAATTGTTGGAGCAGTAGGCTTGGCAGGATACGGCCCCCCTGGGCAACAACGGAAGGTAGCACCTGCTCAGAGTCAGATTCGGATAGAGCTAATAGTTGATCAAGTTGGCATAGTGGAACATGAAGCTGGATATGTTGAGAAACCAGCCCCTAAAATCTCCGTTCCCCTAGTAGTACCAGCAGTACCAGCGGTACTTGACACCCCGACATTATTAGATATCCTCCAGGGAATGATGGTTATGCATCAACGTGAGATAGTGGTGCAACAACATCAAGAATTTCAACAACAAGAGCATAATGCCTTATTTAGTCAGGGTTTATATACGGCTCTGGAGAGAGGCAGAAGGACTGATTCGGGGGCATTGGTTTAGAGTTTTGTCGACTTAACCCAAGGTACTTCAATGACACAGAGGACGCTTTCATAGCAGATGCATGGTTGTAAGATATTAAGGTTATTCTGGCAACAACGAATGTTCTAGCTGATGAACAAGTTGACCAGGTCCGACTACAACCTCAAGACCTTGCCCATAACTGGTGGATGTCAGTAAAGGTTGGCTTGTGGCATCCTATCTCTTGGGATAGTTTCAGGACTCGATTTTAGAAAATATATTTTGTAGTCGTCGTACAATATGAGCTTCAGCGGAGGTTTATCGGTCTCAAGCAGGTCGGTAGGACTGTGGACGAATATGTAGTAGAATTCTGTAGGATGAGTAGATTCGCTCCGACCATGGTGGCTATGGAGTAAGATAAAGAGATGAGGTTCCAATAAGGACTTTATCTGGAGATTCTACAACTGGTAGAGGGGCACAACTACCATACTTATGAGGAAGTATTGATAGCAGCTCGGAGGCACAAGCTTACCATGCAGAGGTTGTCAGAGGAGGCAGGAGGCCATAAAAGGTATCATGCTCAGAGTGAAGGGGGTGGTAGAGGTAAACCCCGAACGTTATCAACATCACCTGGCATTCATATTCATGATTCAGTACCACAGAGGATGATAGTTTCAACAATGACAGTACCAGCTCGACATTAACTGAGGCACCAACAATAATAACAGATCCAAGGAGCACCGGTGAGTTGTACTTACTGTGGCAATGGAGGCCACACCAAAATTATATGTAGGACAACCAATAGGCTGTGTATGAGGTACGGTAGTCCAGATCAATGGATTGCCAATTGTTCGATGATGTAGAGGCTAGGAGGTCCAATCCAACATATATTAGTACTGCCAGTACCAGGGGCAGTTCAGCACAGAGGGCCAGCGATAGCAATACGACCATTAGCTTAGCGTCCATTACCGATCCAAGCTCATATGCACCAACAACATCAAAATTAATAGCAGGGCCAGTAGAGGCCACAATAATGCTTCCAAGGAAAGCAATAACGAGGAGCGTAGTAGGGCCAATGGCAAGTATTCACTTTGTCCTTGGAATAAGCTTTGTCATCATGAGACGTGGTGGCACGTAACATCTCTGTCGCATCTTTTTTTGCTGTAGCATTATTTGATTCAGGAGCATCTCATTTATTTATATCTACAAGATTTATGACACATATTAGGTTGGAGTTTGAGGCGTTGCCAGAGATGTTGAATATACTCACTTGTAATAGGCTTATAGAAGTTAGTAGAGTGTGTATAGCATGTTCAGTCATAGTGTACGGACATTCATTACTTGCACGGCTGATCGAGTTCCCTATGGGAAACTTTGACGTTATCCTAGGCATGGACTGGCTGAGAGACATTCATGCTATGATAGATTGCCATAGGGGTTGGATATTATTTAGTATCCCAGGCATGAAAGACTTTGCCTTTGATTGATCTGTGGGAGACCAACATGAAGAAAGGATTACGACGATAGTGATATCAGAAGAAAAGCTTCCCGGGATAGTCAATGAGTTTTTAGATGTATTCCCAGAAGAACTTCTAGGGTTATCACTAGTGAGAGAGGTAAAGTTTTGTATAGAGGTAATTTTTTGAGCAGGACCAAAATATTGTAAGATTCACCTGATGGCACCATCAGAACTAGACAAGCTATACCAACACGTAGAAGAACTGAAGACAAAGAAGTTTATCCGAACCAGTGGATCACCTTGGGGAGTGCCAGTGGTTCTAGTGAAAAAGAAGGATGGATCAACACGGTTGTGTATCGACTACAGGCAGTTGAATGCAGTAACGATGAAGAACAAGTACCTATTGCTGAGAATCGATGACTTGTTTGATCAATTGGGTAAGGCCAAGATTTTCTCCAAGATTGATCTTCGATCAGGATATCATCAAGTAAGAGTTTGGGAGCATGACATAACCAAGACAATATTTAGGTCACGATATGGACATTACAAATTCCTAGTTATGCCATTCGGACTGACAAATGCTCCGGTAGTATTTATGGATATGATGAACCGTATCTTTATGTCGTACATAGATCTGTTCGTGCACTACTAGAAAAAGCGGTCTTAGCGACGTATTTTAGCGACGTCAAAAGAAACGTCGCTAATAATATATAAATTAGCGACTTCTTATTAAAACGTCGCTAGACGTCGCTAAATGGCGACATTTAGCGACGTTTAGCGACTTTTATTAAGATTTTAAAAGATAAGTCGCTATAAGTTCAGTTTAGGTCGCTAAACGTCACTAATATGTCTAATTTAGCGACGTTTAGCGACGTATATAGCTACCTTAATATTGAAAATATTTAGCAACGTGTTTAGCGACGCATTGACGTCGCTAAAATTTAAATTAGCGATGTTTTTCTTGGACGTCGCTAAACGTCGCTAAAATTTGGTTAATTAGGGATCGGTTTCATTTTTCCCCATCTGCTGAAATTTCGAAAAGAAAAAAAATCCCCCCCCCCCGCGCTCCGTCGACCCGCTCTCCACCGCGACTACTCCGGTAAACCCTACTATCTCTCTCTCTCTCTCTCTCTCTCTCTCAGGACACATGTGACATTGACACAAACACGACACACACACAGACACTGACACAGACACAGACACGGCACACACACACACTGACACAGACACTGATCAGGACCTAGGGTTAGGGTTAGGTTTGTTGACATGGGGTTAGGGTTAGGGTTAGGGTTAGGGTTAGGGCCGACTGGCCCAAGTCGACGAGAGAGGTAACAGCAGCAGTGAGTACTGCTTACTAGCAGTGAGCAGGGGGAGACTTGAGGCACATCAGCCCAATGTGCAACAGGCAACTTGGGGAGGCACTGCACAGCTGAACATAGTGTGCATTAAGGTTTAGGTGCATTGTAGTTGGTTGTTAGCTTCTGCAGGCAGGTGTGAGGGGGTCCTAATACAGTGTAAACACTGCATCCTTGTGCAGCAACTTACTGAGCCAGTCAGCAACTAGTGCAAGGCAGGATTTGGATGTGTTTGAGATGGGGTTTGAACTCGTATGATTTGAAGGACATGAGGGCAAGTGTCAGATATAACACCAACATCTGAGAGAAGATTGGGTATTCATAGTGATACTATAGTGCACACATGAGTGTGTGGCTCAGGATAAGGGGTAATCAAATATTGAGGAAGAAGGTAAGCAGTAGCAGTGGGTGACTGATTTAAAGAGGTGTATTAGTCAGGTGTTTGAGTGAATATATGTGTTGAAGAGATAAGTAATAGGTGTGAAGGTTGAGCATTCATATAGGTGTATCCCAGATCTGGGAGTATAGATGGAGTGTTTATATGAGTATAGATGGAGTGTTTATATGAAGTATAGAATTTAGAGTACTTAATAGGTGTTGTTGGTACCAGGTGAGTTTTGATTACAGAATTCTTAAGAGTGTATGTGTGTATCAGTGTGCCAGTTTGGGGGGTTAGGTTTTTTTACTAAAGGGAGTGCAGTAATCTGTCGGTAAATGTGAGTGAGTACAGCCACAATGCATGGGGTTATCCATTTCATAGAGCAATAGCCCGTGTACTTGGGAAACTTTTGATGCAAAAATTGTTCAAGCACCAGGTGCCTTAGTGCAATGCCATGACTGCTTTTCCCATAATGGACACTGACCTAGGAGTGTGGTTGGGGGCAGCTGCAGTTCTATAGTATGACACACTATTTGTAGTGTTGACTGCACACTTATAGTGCAGTTCATAGTACTATGAGGTTGGGGGCAGCTGCAGTTTTGATAAATGAAAATATGTATTATATCAGTTTCCAGACGGGTACGTATCGAACTTGAAAAGATGCGTCGACCTCAAGGAGAACAAACTAGTAGGTATGAAGAGCCACGATTGTCACGTATTCATGGAGAGGTTAATTCCGATTGTATTTCGGGAATTCTTACCGCAGGTCGTTTGGGACCCATTGACAGAGCTGAGCACATTCTTCAGAGATTTTTGTTGTACTAAGTTGCTCGTCGATCGTCTAGAAAAGCAAGAGAGGGACATTGCGGTAACACTATGTAAGCTCGAGAAGGTGTTTCCTCCTGGATTCTTCGACTCTATGGAGCATTTGCCAATTCATCTTTCCTATGAGGCACGTGTTGGTGGTCCTGTCGATTATCGGTGGATGTACCCCTTCGAGCGCCATCTGAATCACCTAAAGAGAAAGGTAAAAAATAAGGCACGGGTTGAAGGCTCTATTTGTGAAGCTTATGTTCTCGAGGAGATTACAAACTTTTGCTCGACGTATTTCAAACCGCATGTTGCTACTAATAGGACGAAAGCTCCCAGAAACGACGACGCATATCAGGAATCTAATGATGCAATACTCAAAGTATTCAATGCATCCGGAAAGCCCTCGGGAAAAATAAAGAAGAGATATTTGAATGACGATGAGCTAAGGGCTGCTCAATTGTATATATTACTTAATTGCGACGAGGATGAAGTGGAGAAGCTAGAGGGGTAAGTAATTAATACGTCCACGTTTACATTATCTCAATGTAATAGTATAAGATACTATTATGCTACTAATCAGCAGTTGCTTCATTGTTTTTCAGCACATATAATGATGAGTTGAGGTCGGTTAGACCCTACATAACAGACGAAGAAGTAGAACAAGATATGAGATGCCATTTTTCTTCTTGGTTGAGCGCATATGTAAGATGCTTGGTAATTACTTTTTATTTCTGCACTTGCAAAACAAATAACTTACTATCGCTACTTTGGTATTTAGGTCGATCGTCTAATATCACCCGAGACTGAATCTATTAGGACTCTAGCCAAGGGACCAATTACTGCCGTAAAAATATGGCCAAGTTTCTGTGTGAATGGGTTCAGGTTCAAGTCAACAAATGCTCCTATCAGAGACAGCTTTCTGGATCTTGATTCCACGAAAAATAGTGGTTTGTGTATCAAATCTACAAACTACAAAGACGTCAATCCGGGCAATGATTTTTTTGGCATCTTACGAGAGATTGTGGAGTTGACATATAATTATGGCCCAGAACCTGCTAATATCGTGCTATTCAGGTGTGAATGGTTCGATCCGATTCAAGATCAAGGTTGGAAAATTGACAAGCATGGCCTTGTGGATATAAACTACAAGCGTAGATATCAAGGCTATGAACCATTTGTCCTATCAAGTCAGGCTCAGCTCGTGTACTTCACAACTTATCCTAGACGGGGGACAGCGAGGTCGGATTGGTGGGCAGTATGCAAGACTAAAGCTAGAAATACCTTTGATATTGACGAAATAGCTTATCAGGAGGACGATCTACCTCTTGTAACAAATATTGTAGATGTGGACTCAACGGAAGTTACTCATTACACGAGTAATAATGTAGAAGATATAGAATTATCCGAAGAGGACGACGAAGTAGATGAAAGTGAAGACGAGGAAGAGGAAGAGCAGGACGAGGAAGGCGAACAAGATGAATTTTCTGAAGATGATTGAAAATATAAAATATTCCATGTAGAATGTAACTGTATTTGGACTGTAAATATTACATGTAGAAGTAGATGTTGACATTAACGAATATATGTATTATATTTTGACTGTATAATGCTTTGAGATATGTATCACATTTCGACTGTAGAATGTAGTATATATTTGTGTTTCTCTATATTCATCATATGTTGTTATCAGATATGACAGGACGACGCAGAGGATTCGGCAGGTCCCGAGGTAGACAGAGTGCCACTCCGGTACTGCCTACTGTTGGTTCCGGATCATCGTCGCCCAGTACTCCAGTATATCGATCAGTCACATCTCCGACTGCGACGACGTTGCGTGGCATCACTCCTGGGACGAGTAGTTCCAGGCGTGATAGTACTCCCTCGTCCAGCGTTCCTCCTGCTGACGGAACCATGGAGACAGATGAGCATGTAGAGGAGGTCGTGCCGACGTTGTCCCAGCATCATCAAGATCCTCCATGCGCACCACCGGAGGAGACGAGGACAGAGATTTGGGCCGATGGTACAAAGTAAGTCAATTAGATGGTTTAGTATATATTTGTGTTTCTCTTTATTCATCGTATATTGACTTTTTCAGTAATCTAAATTATTATTTCTATATAGATATCGTCCATCGTCGGTTCAGAGACGCCTGGGCCAATTTCTGAGGAACAACTACGGTGGCCCTTGGATCAACTACTCTAAGGCTCCGGAGGAGAGGAAGGCATTCTGGTTTGCGCACTTCCAGGTAAAAGTATATTAAATAAATCCTCTAATTTATGCATATTCGTTATGCTAACTTAATGAATTATTTATTGTAGCAAACGTATTTTTATCCTCCGCACCGGGCTGAGTTGATCGAGCGGCTCTTTCCTACCGTTGCCGCCAAGCTTATCCGAGATGCTCTGGATGACCAGAAGGCTCGTGATCGTGCTGGAAAATCGATCCAAGGTTGGATCACGCCTGAGAAGTGGACTGCGATGAGGGCTAGATTCGACGATCCGAGCTACAAGGAAAGGTCTAAGAAGGCCAAGGCGGCTAGGCAGAATGCTGCCAAGTGGTGTGGTGGCTCGATTTCGATGACGGAATATTTCCGTCGTTTGGTATGTTTTTTCTTTTAAAATATATTATTTTAATATAAGTACCATAAAATGGTACTTGGAAAAAATATTTAAGTTTAGTAATAAAAAATATATTTTTAACAGGTACAGAGGGATGAGGATGCAAACATGGTGACCGTCTTCTTGGCCACCCATCGCAAGGACGGAAATCTCATTGATGAGAGGGCCTCACAGACCTATGTAAGTATTACTTTACTTTGTGTTTATTTTAATATAACTTAGGCAATTAATGAGTTTCCAAACCTTTTCTAGGCCGAGTATCTTAGGCTTCGTGAGCGGGCGACTGCTAGTGCACCTACACCTGGAGAGGCTGGTGCTTTGTCGCAGCCCGGTCCATCTCCGTCGGCGGACGACCTGTGGGTGACCGCAGCTGGTGGTCTCCAGAGGGGTACGTACTACGGTACGGGCTCCTATGGCGCCCTGGTTGCGACGCAGTCATCTAGGGCCTCCCCGACAGCTGTGCATTCCACACACCCCTCGCAGTCGCAGCCCTCGCAGTCGTCGGCCAGAGTCCAGGAGGCCGTCCAGGAGGCCGTTGACCGTCAGATTGCGTCTCTCCGTGACGACTTGCTGCAAAGTATGGAGGACCAGTCCCGGTCCCAGCCGCAGGCGGACGATCCGATGCTCATCGCACGATTGGATATGCTCGACCGCAGCATGACGGAGCTACGAGAATTGACAAATGATATTAGAGCCTCCAATGATCGTAACATCATGGAGCTGCAGGTGTCACAGCTATCGATGGGCGAGAAGCTGACGAGGATGCAGGCGTCACAGCTATCGATGGGCGAGAACCTGACGAGGATGCAGGATTCAATGGGTGATAGCAGTACGAGGCTGTTATCTACCCTGGATTCTTACAACCAGCGACTCGCAGACTTGGAGCGGGCACGGCCTCCACCGACGTCACTGCCTTCTCCATCGACATCGGTGTCGATTCCACGGGACGAGTATGAGGAGTTGTTATCCTTCAAGCGCGCCGCTGGTCAGCCTCCTGCAGATCCGTAGTAGTATAGTTATTTTTATTATTATTTATGAATTATTGATACTTCAACAATAGACATGATGTATGATGCTTCTTGTGGTCTTTAATTTTTTAGTTAATTTAATTGGATTATATAGTTATCCACATTTAATTGGATTAATACTTCTTGTGGTCTTTAATTTAATTGCATTATATAGTTAACTAGATTGAATCATGTTGGTGTGTATGATGAAGATGATGTAAAACTGCAGGGAATCACCAATGTTTGCTTCTGCACATTATTTTTTTATTTTATTTTTAAAAATTAGCGACGTTATTAGCGACGTTTAGCGACGTTAATTTACGTCGCTAATTATGTCGCTACTTAGCGACGCTGCAAAACGTCGCTAATGACGTCGCTAAAGACGTCGCTAAACGTCGCCAATTGCTGACATGGCAGTATAGGCAGGTCATTAAAGACGTCGGTGTAACGTCGCGATAGATGTCGCTACTCAGCGACGTTTAGCGACTTTTCTAAACGTCGCTTTTTAGTGACTTGGCGTCGCAAAACGTCGCTAAATTTAGCGACACATTAAAGTCGCTAAAAAATGTCGGCATAGCGACGTTTAGCGACGTTTTTTGTTTTAACGACTTGGTGTTTTCCGACTGCTTTAAAACGTCGCTAATTACGTCGCTAAACCTAATTAGCGACGATTTTTGGTTATTTAGCGACGTTTTTAGACGTCGCTAATTTGACTTTTTCTGGTAGTGGTGGTAGTTTTTATAGACGACATTCTTATTTACTACAGTAGCAAAGAGGAGCACGAAGAACATCTTCGAAAGATCTTACAGATTTTGAGGGAACACCAGTTGTATGCAAAGATCAGCAAGTACGTATTTTGGTTAGATCATGTATCATTTTTGGGGCATATTATCTCGGGAGCAGGAGTGGTAATAGATCCGAAGATAGTTGTGGCCATAGAGAATTTCCAAGTTCCTAAGCCAGTAGCAGAGGTGCATAGTTTTCTGGCCTTGGCGGGCTATTACAGTAGGTTTGTGGCAGATTTTGCAAGAATATCAGCACTATTGACCCGTTTGACGTGCAAGAAGGCTAAGTTTGTTTGGTCAACAGAGTATCAGACAATATTCAAAAAATTAAAGAAGAGATTGATTTTGGCACCCATTCTCACGCTTCCAATAGGTTCTAGAGGATTTATAGTATATTATGATACATCTGACAAGGGACTAGGATGTGTATTAATGTAACATGGAAGAGTGATAGCTTATACATCTCGGCAGCTTCGAGATCATGAGAAGAACTACCCGACTCACGACTTGGAGTTGGCGGCGGTGGTATTTGCACTTAAGTTATAGATGCACTACTTATATGGTGATCGGGTGGAGATATTTACATAATATAAGAGCTTGAAGTATGTATTCACCCATAAGGACCTGAACATTAGGCAGAGGAGGTGGCTAAAATTATTGAAAGATTATAGTACCATCTATAGCAAATGATCTTAGCGGGAGAGGTAGTGCATATATGTTGACATCACAATGACACATATTAGAAGACCTTCAAGAGATGGGCATCGAGATAGTACTTCCGCAGGATACAATAATTTTGGCTAGCTTGCAAATACAGTCTACTTTGGTTAAGAAGATTAAGGCAGCTCTGGCAGAGGATCCGAAAGTAAGCTTCAGGCAGAATGTGAGTCTGGTCTTAGAAAGGAGATGACCATACACGATGATGGAACACTTAGATTTGAAAATCGTCTCTGTGTACCAAGCAAAGATATCTGACAGAAAGTTATGACTAAGTTGCATAGTTTCTAATATTTAATTCATCTAGGAGGTACCAAGATGTATCAAGATATCAAGCAATATTTCTGGTGGAACGGGATGAAGAGGGAGATATCATGATTCATCTCTCGGTGTTTGGTGTGTCAACAAGTGAAGGTCGACCAACAGAGACCAGCAAGGTTACTGCAGCCGCTTCCTATCCCAGAATAGAAGTGGGAGCATATCACAATGGACTTTGTGGCCGGTTTACCTAGATCCCCGACTGGTCGCGATTCAGTTTGGGTAATAGTGGATTGACTCACGAAAGTAGCTCATTTTCTTCCTTTTTGAGTAGGACAGTATACAGAACAGTTGGTAGAGATATACATATGATAAATAGTAATACATCACGGTGTCCCAGTGAGTATCATATCATATCAAGACACTCGGTTTACTTCACATTTTTGGAAAAGCTTGCACCTGAGTTTGGGCACCAAGCTAAGATTCAATACCACTTACCATCCATAAATAGACGGGTAATCAGAAAGAACCATCCAGACATTGGAGGATATGTTGCAAGATTATACTTTAGATTTTGGAGGGTCTTAGGAAGATCACCTTCACCTAGTCTAGTTCTTATACAACAATAGTTACCATGACAGTATTCAGATTGCACCCTTCTAGGCATTATATGGGAGAAAATACAGGTCACCCTTGGCATGAGATGATATAGGTGAACATAAGATGTTTGGTCCAGAGATGATCACACAAATAGTAGAGGTTGTCAAGCAGATCATAGAGCGACTTTAGGTGGCGCAAGATAGGCACCGTCATTGGGCAGATCAGCATCGTAGGCCTTTAGAATTTTGTGTCGGTGACCAAATGTTCTTGCGAATTTTACTGACCCATAGAGCCATTAGATTCAGAGTTCGCGGAAAGCTTAGTACGCGATACGTCAATCCGTTCGAAATTCTCGAATGGGTAGGCAATATTTATTATCATCTTGCCCTTCCGCCTTCGCTACGTGAGGTTCACGATGTATTTCATGTGTCTAAGTTGCATAGGTATATCCCGAATCCGATTTATATCCTCGACCATTTCGAGCAAATCGTTGGTACTGACTTATCTTACGAGGAGCAATATATATCTATTTTGGACCCAAAGGAGAAGGTGCTTAAGAATCGGATTATTCGTCTTGTCCGGGTTGCTTGGGGTCATCACCCTTTGGGAGAGTCGACGTAGAAGCACGATGACAATATCCGATCTCGGTATCCACACCTATTCGACTTGGAAGATATATTTGTCCTTATGCCTTCGTATCTCGAATCTCGTGATTCGTTCACCAATGCTATATGATGTTGCTTTTCTTTATTTGATTGCATGTGTAGATGTGCTTGTAGTTAGTATAGTGCTTATTCTGATCTCTCTAGCTAGCCTTGAGTTTTAATTCCGATGACATAATTTTTCTAAAGTGGGAAGAGATGTCATTCCCCGTTCCCGATATACGTATTTGGGACATATTATTTCTTGTTTGCATGTTAATTAGGTTGCATGGAGACTAGACCCATTCTTTGGTTTAATGTGGTTCTTGGTTTATTTGTTTGGGTTGGTTTGGTCATGAGTTAAACCCATGGTCTAAACCTCAAACTCTAGCTATATAAGCCAACTTCTTTCTCTTTTTTCCCTCATTCTTTCATTTCTCCCCACTCTTTCATTTAGGCAAGTACACCTTGCACGATATAGAGAAATCCTTAGATTTTAATTCTTACTATTTACTTACATTTTATTAGTCTAATATATGTACATTATGATTCTAAAAACTTTTAATACTTGGAGTTTTCATTTTTGATGGATGGATGTGAGTAGATCTACATTTTTAGATAAAGGTTTTCATGTATTCCATAAGTTTTTCTTGGTTTTGATCTATTAAAACAAGGTATTTTAGAAAACTAATTTTTCTAAGTTATGGAGCATTATATTTCAGACGTTTTGGCTTTTAGTTCACTTGATTTGGAGTTAGATAAAGTTTTTATGGAGGAAATAATTTTTGGTTTGGAGCTTTTTTGCCATGGATGAACTTGTTGTCTGGAGAAGACAAATTTCTCATGCGGCCAGTATCTATGCGGCCAAGAGTTCTATGCTCCTGATCCTTATGTCGTCTGGACTCTTTGTCGCATATGCCTTTCAGCATGCGTCCATCCTGTTGGATGCATGACTGATTATTACACATGCGTTCTGGAGCAAAGTACTTAAAAAAGTCTTAACAACGGAACTCCTCGTGTTTCACATGCTGAACAAATAAGAATTTTACTAAGTCTAAGAAATATCTATATGGCCGTGTGACTATGCGACAGTGACCATATACGCCTCTCATCTCTTGGACGGATAACTTAGCACGACTTTCATGGCTTTGCACTGCTTTTCATAAATTTGCCTTTTTTCCTGACATACTTTATTGCTTGTCACGTCCATCACTTCAGTCATTCTTTGACATGAATTGATTGGCCATCACTCAACACTTGTCCCATGGATTGGAATTTGCCTTGATCTATGCAGCTTTGATCCTATACGGCACCGACCTCTATGCGGCAGCTAACCCTATGCATCCCCGATCCTATTGGGCCCTATGTTCATGATTTATTAATTTTCTTGGTTTGATGTTTTATTGGATTTTGTGATGCTATGCATGTTTTAATTATTTTAAGTATATGTAATCTTATTGACCAGGTGTTAGACTCGACTAAGTGACTGACCCGATTATAGGCTTTGTGCCAAGCGGCCATATTATCCATGCGCCAAGTGACTATGACCACCTATGTGCCTGATTAAACTAATGTGTTGCTATATGCTAGAACTCATATGATTTATCAATAATTGGTAACTTGACCCGGCTATTGGTATCCGTGCTGATACACTTACTACGTGCTATATATTCCTACACAATTATGTTACATATTTTATACCGAGGTGTACCTACATGCTATACGACATATGATATAATATTATTCCTCCAGCATGGACATGATAGTTGGTCGATAACCAAGCATGGCTAAGACTTTTGTTGATTGTTGTATCACGCTGAATGAATCAAAATTAACTATCAAAAGATAAGTGGATTTGTATTTAACGTGTCCGTACTACGATATGACATAAAAGGGAAGTAATAAGTGACCATGCTATGTGATTCCAGCTAACCGTAGGGTTTAATATGCAACTAAAACTTGTAGAGCATTGGGAGGGACAAAATCTTGAGATCGCGCTTAACAAGCCACCCTCAAATATTTATCTGGAGAGTGAAGGCTGGCCCCCATTCAGATATTATTTAAGTCCTCATTAGTGGATTATAATATCCCACTATTATATTATACTATATATTCTACGCGATCTTAGCACGATGGCCTTATGAGGGACCGGTGCATAATACTACGTGTTATACGATGATTCATGTCTCGGCTAGCCCTGCTAGCATATGGCTCGATCTGAGGATTCCTATTATATGTATATATCTGGGATAACCCAGACTCCACCTAGTAAGTCGTATAAGTGATTGTCCGATTATATAACTGAGCTTGATTGTGTATTATATATTCCGTTAAATAGTTTAGGGACATGGACTATCATGGTTCGATGGTCTAACCCTTATCCTTGTTTGGTTGTAGGGTTAGATTGTTGTATCACAATAGGCTATGGACAAAAACTAAGAGACATAACTATATATATATATATGTATCTATTTCTCACTAGTTTTGTTCCTTCATTCGTGCTTTTTTGTTGTACTTGCTATTTGGGATCTAACCCCACTGGTTTTGTATGGCCAAGTTTAGAGCCAGCACCCGAGGATCCATCGTACTTCCCCCTGAACAGTGGCATGCACTAGATGGATGGACGCTAAGGGACACGAGTGTATTTTTTCTTCCCTGCTCGTTACTATACATTTAACTCTTTTGGGCGTTTATCCACTGGCACTTGTTAGCCTAAAATCTAGACATTTAGTTTCCTTTACATAATTATAATTAATCAGACTACAGCTGATCATGGTCATGTACTTTTGCTACTATGCCAGCTTCTTATTTTGTACAACTGGTTTCTAGAATATTTTGGCAGGGCATTTGGGACGCCTTACTTCTTTGTCATATATATTCTATGTTTACTATCCTCGTTTGACTGATTGAGATATTAGATGTTCTATGTGTCCCTAAGTAACTTGCTTGTAGTATGCACCCCTTGTCTTATTACAGCCGTGACCATCGAACGACGTTCTATACCTTGTACGGGAGAGCTGGCCATTTTTGTCTCCATATTTTGGTACTGGGGCGTGACAACTAGGTTATGATAACCCTAGTTAGCTAATTATAGCAAACCGTAGCTATGTTTGGCCGTGCAATAAATTTTTGTCTATTTGTCAAGCTCACCATTTTATTTTTATTCTTTTGACGCATAGTTCGAGTGTAAGGTTTTACTCGGGTGAAGGTCTGCAATCCCGTTCCTTATTTGGTTTAAGGATTGCGATTCTGATCCAGAGTGGTTCCTAAGCCCTCTTGCCGGTCACCGCCATATCTTCCTTATAATCTTTACGTTATCAGTTCTTCCATTAGTATATTTTTGAGACAAGTACATTGGTACCGTATAAGTCTTGAGTCACATTCATTATTTATGTCTCTTCCGTACATGATATTATGGTAGATTTTGTCCATCACCTTGAGCTCCTTTGTGGTACTTGTTGTTTGGGGTTCTGACCCCATTGGTTTTGCTTGGCCATATTTACCCGAGGAGAACCAGGATCCCCCGTATTTCCAACAAGATGGCTCGCACTCGTAGGACTGTGACCGAAGTTCGCGAGTGGCTTTCCTTCTTCTATCCCTTGTTTTTATTACTTTATTTTGTGGTATCAGCAAGGAGAAGGTTAGCTCCTTTTATTGGTGAGCCTATGGTCAACATGATGTATATTAGACCATGGCTGGTACATTTGATCATGTATAATTATTTTCTGCTAGTGCAGCATTTTATATTCACTAGCTTCATGATCATATGTGACATATAATTTGGTATGCCTCCTTACTTTCATGTATGATATACTCTTGAATTATTTTTGATGGATTGAGATACTAGAATTTGTCGGCCTTAGGACTGACGTCAGGAGCATGCTAGAGTCCACCAATTTGTCTTCTTGATAGCCGTGACCGCCGTACGATATTTTCATACCTTGTACAAAGTAGCTGGCCATGTCCGTTCTCGTATTTATCTAGTATCTGACAATACGGGTAACAAATTTGAAGGTAAAAAACTATCAGAGGTAATATGGACGTGATAGGTTACATACTTATGGAAGAAAATAATGTAGAGATAATGCGAATATGATTATTATTTTTAGCAAATTTTACTCCACTGGTGAATTTTGAGGACCCATTAACTATAACGTATTCAAGACTCTTGAATACAAGTAATAGTTCGAGATGAGAAAGAGCTTTACCGAATTTTGGAAACTATCCTTAAGGATATTTTACAATATATGCTGTTGGGGGTATATCATGACCCACGCCCACTTTTTGAATACTAGTACGTGGCAAAGCCCAGCCTACAATACAACATCGACGGTAGTAAGCTTTCTATGATAACAATGGTCCACAATAAGCACACAGTTCACATATATCCACAACTAAGTTATGACAAAGATTACTAATAGTCTTAATAATTCATTTAAAGAAATAATCTACTGCAACTCAAATAGTCTCGGAGATATGTCCGGTAAAAATAAAATAAAATCAAATAGAACTAAAGTCCACTAAGCCTACTAGCTAAAAGAATAATATGAGAAAGCATGAGAAGAAATATGTTACTCCATATCTGTAGAAGCAACCGGAACCTCAGTAACGTCAGCGTCACCAAGATACGCACCATAAATCTCAGGGCAAACCACGCCATCTAAAGCTGAAAAATAGTTATCCAATCATGATTGTAGCAAGTCACCATAACACTACACAACACAATATATTATACAAGCAAGAATAATAACAATAAAGAAAGATGAGCTGTAATAAGATACTATATGACAAGAAGAGTACTATTATGACATGGGAACATTTTAGGGTACAAATATGATGAGACAAACCATTGGACAATAGTGAACATAACTAAGACAATAACAATATGCAATTTGTTATGAGGAGACAAAGAACAAGACAAGATGACAATAACAATCAAGGTCACGTGTACAGTGTGTTTTAGAATACTAGTTTTCTACATGCGGATGGCTTGGGATATCCTTCAGTCATACGTGTGGTGTATAACTGATATTATACAGAATATTTATAGAAAGAAATTTGTACATAAACGTAGACCACATGCACACTCATAGCATTCTTTCGCCCAATTTTCTCACAAGAAATACGTTCACAACAATAGTACAGGTAAATAGAATAATCTGTTAATCAAAATAAAAATCACAGTGTCATGCTCCAATCCCAAAATACCGAGGGACTAGCCACGTGGCAATGGCCAGCAGCACACTCCAATAGGTAAATTCAATTTAATAGACCCGTTAAAGTGTACTTAAGCTGTAAAACAAATATAATGGACTACGATATATGTCACAGTCTAATTCTAATCTCATCCACATAATTTAAATGTCAGACTAATCAAAGAGAAATATAATCCAACAACAAGTCTCAATAAAAATGTCTCGGAGAACAACCAGATAATAAGTTTAGTACAGTATTCCAAGAGTCAGAAAATAGAGTATCAAAAAATAGAAATAACTGAGTATATACCAAAATACTTAGGAGAAATCCTCTGGCAAAACCTCGTCCTCTGGTGCTAGTACTGCTCCAACGTCAGCTCCTGTCCCATATACCTCAGAGTAAATCTCCTCTGCTATACGTGGGGACATAATCCTGATCCAGGTCCTTAGGGGACATAGCAAGGTACAAGAATAACTCAAGCCAAATAAAATACAGTAAATAGAAATATATCAGTAGGACAAACTATGTAACCAGTTGTGTGATATGCAAAAGAGAGCATCACTAGTACTCAGGCTGAGACCACTACAAGCTCTGTGTCGGGGAGCCTGTAGTAGTAATATCACGTAATGGACCAAGCTCTGGAACAAAGTCTAAAGTACCGCAATAAAAAATATATATGTATGTAATTAGCCTATAGCATGTATGTCTTTCTCTACCCAATATAATTACACGTCTCATGTCCACGATGTCTCATGTCCATAACACGCAAGACCATGACCTCTAACTAGTACAGCTAGTCATAATGATATCTATGAATATGCAAGACTTATGTCATGAATCCTGTAAACCTATACAGAATCACCATAAATAACTAGGAAAGATTCGGTCTTATGAATAGTGTCAAGTGTCCTATGGTATGACGTACTTGGTAAAGCAATCACGAAAATATACGATCGTGTTATCAACTCTCTAAGTGATGTTACACGACTCTACGTACGGTGTCGACACCCGAATATTATTCGGACGTTAAGAAACGTCTCACGGTCCTAGGTTGAGTAGATACATCACAAAAATAAATCAAGCAATTATATTAAAGTAATTACTGTAAGTTTTGGCAAGGTACACTTGCTTGGAGTTTGAACTCCATCAATTGCTCCAGTGTATGTGGAATCTCCAGGTACGTCTCTGAATGCTGAAACAAACATTACCATCACTCTCAGAATACATGAAATAGCTAGGATTGATTACCCATAAGTCCAATTTGAACACAGGGACAAAATTGACAGTTTTTGGTCAAAGCGGGGTCCACATGTGGCCCACTTCGCACCGAAAAATGTGTCTAAGACAAAGTTCTTCAAATTTCTCAAACTTAGTGTCTACGAGTCCAAAACGATGATACAAACCCAACGGAACGTCCAGAACTAGATTTCGATGAGCCGGTCACAAAATCGCCTATCAAGTGGAGTTGTGGGGCCCATAAAACAGGGTTTCGTCAACGTTCTCAGAATTAAACCAAACTTAGGTCACAGGACCAGCATAACGCTACGAATTTGATGGCGCAAGTTTCGTTACGAAATGACAATCACACACAAAATTATGATGAGTGTCAGAACGGTCCGATACGGGACTTTTCGACGGATATGCGTTAATTTCGGTGTGTACGCACATCCAAATCAACTTTTGCGAAACCCCACATGTCCATATTGACGATACGCGCCTTTTGATATAATTTGCACACGACAAAGTTGCCTCGTTTAGCGGGACGCACCCAGTTTCGAGAAATTTTGGGCTTTAAAAACTTAGTTTTTGGTCAACTTTAATCACGAATAAAATACAACTTACAGCAAATTAAAATGATCTAATTAATAGGATTAAAACTTGTTTATATTATCTAATTTATTGTTCAAATAAAATTTAAAAATATTAAATAGGTTGGAAGAAAAATGACCATGAACTTAGGGCTTTAGGACAGTTTTCAGAACCAAAAATTAGGTTATTTTTTCTGTTTTGCGTCGCAGTTTACGACCGACACATGACATGATACCCCAATCTAATTGTATAGGGTTCGAGAGGGTCATACAACGAACACATCACAATAAGCAGTTCGAGAATTGACACATCATGGCAGAAGAAAAACTTACCGGAATAGGGGTCGGTCGCAGTGTGCTGCGTGTGGACGGTGGCGGCGGTGCACGGTCATTGGCGGCAGGGTCGTCGTCTACGGCGGAGACGGAGGTGAGTCGGAGGGGACGTCGAGGCCGTCACCTAAGTCGTCGAGTTCGTCAGTGGCAGATATCGTCGAGGCCGGAGTCGGTGGAGTCGTCGTCGTTGCTGCGGTGAGTCGGTGGGGGTTTATATAGGGATTGGCCGACGGCGACTACGTGGAGGTAGACCAGAGAGGTCGTCAGAGGTTAGGGAGATGAACAGATGGGTCGCCGGAGTTAAGGGAGGTGATAGGAGTAGTCGACAAGTCGGGGAGACGAACGGTCAAAATTTTTTAATTTTCACTTATTGTAGCTATGGGTAGCGGGTCAGGTCGGGTACGGGTTGTGGGTCGGGTTGGATTCGATCCAATAGGGTTGGATTGGTTCAGTTGGGTTCAGTTTGGTTTGGTTTGGTTCGGTTCAAGTTTGGTTCGGTTTGGTTTGGTTTATTTAAAAATAATGCTTTTAGCTATTTAAAAATAGTTTTTGAGCCCAATAAATTTCAGAAAAATTACACACCATCCTATTATTAATTATACACTCAAAAATATAATTTTTATAACTTTTTAATATTTAATTTAATTCACAAAAATATTAATCCCTGAAGAACATTTATTTTAATTAATAAAAAATATAGAAAAATCTTGAAAAATCATAATTAAATTTCTAAAATCCGGGTGTTTACAATCTATCCACCTTAAAAGAATTGTGTCCTCGCAATTAAGAAAATAAAATATAACCGTCAGAAGAGACGACGCGGTTGTAAGACATGTTTGAAACACGACACAAAGGATAAAGAACCATGAACAAGGAGAAATCGAGAGGAAGGGTGAGGGTTTTATTCAAGAAGAACACGTAGGAAAGGAATAAACATATTTTCCTAGGAAATGAGAGATAAGTAACTCAAGAGTAAAGGAGCCTGGGTAGAACAAAGCTCAACTACAGCTTATGAACACTTGGGTACCAGTGACATCTTACTAATCTAGACTAACAAGTTCATATTAACATAATACTAGGCTTAGGATAGGAAATGGAACTAACAGGCACGTGCTAAATTATTACTAGGAATAGATAGCTATGATAAAACTTAAATCTTACTCATATTCACTACTCCATGAGTCTGTGCCTCCTCTACCGTCATCGCAAAAGTATGTCTACGTACTTGTGGTGGTGCCCTCTGCTGTTCCTGGGCCTGTTGGAAGAGTGTTATCTGCGATGCCAAGGGTAGCCTCAGCCGATATCCTTTCGGTACTGGTAAAGCTTGTCCGTTAACCATCGGTGTTTCTCCTCGATGCTCCATGTAATTTTTGGCTGAATGTTGGCTGGATCCGCAAACCAAGCATAATCCCAATCTGCGTCAGCATTCCTTGGCAAGATGGCCTACCTTGCCACAATAATGACAAGTAGGGAGTCCTAGTGCTGGTGCTGGTATGGCTAGTCGATGAATCATCAGTGCTCTCTCTTGACGCTCAAGGCAATCCCTTACTGAATGCTGACTGGATCCGCAAGCTAAACATAATCCCAATTTAAGTCTATACTCCCTCTCAATATGGCCTACCTTGCCACAGTAGTGACAAGTAGGAAGGGTTAGGGATTATGATACTGCTCTCTGTGGTGGATTCATCTGTGATCGCTTTGTAGCTTTTTTCTGCTATGCTTTGTCTGGTGCTAATGCATGCGGCCGCTTCTGGCTGGACTCTCTCCTGGTGACGCGCTCCATGGGTTGGGCTCAAGGACGTCTATGTATGAAGTAGTTACAAAGAAGCTGATTAATTTCTGTAGCTCAGAGCTAAGTCCGTCAAAGAACTTCTCCGTCCGGCCTCTTGATGAACCTGCTATTGGGCTTGCATCATTGAGTAGAATATTTGGAATATCTAATGTCCGTCCATAGGCTGTCTTGGTAAAAAATGGGCATTGGTGGAGTAAACTGCGATAGTGGTGGAATGTCGTCTCGCCGAAACCTTGAGGCATACTGATCTGCTCGATTGCTTTATTGTGCTGATGGACCTCCACCCACTGGTGTCACTCCATCATCGTAGGTGACAACTGTAACTTGTGGTATTCCTGTGGGAGTCTCGTCACTTGCTTGTGGATCCATTACTCTGCATCCAAAATAAACTATAAGAAGCTCACAAGGAATCAAGTCAGGATGCAAGTCAAGAAATTATTTTGAAGTCGATATAGAGGTCAAGAACAGATCAACAAGTGGATAAGGTCCTATAATTTATCCTATCCTAATCTGCAGGCTTGCTCAGTTCCTTAGTTAAAACCAAAGAAATATAGTCGTTGACCTGCATGAGCCACCACAAAAACCATGTCAGGCCCCAGTCCTAAAATATCGAGGGACTAACCACGTGGCAATGGCCAGCAGCACACTCCAATGGGCAAACCTAATTTAATGGACCCGTTATAGTGTACTTAAGCTGTAAAACAAGTATAATGGACTATGATACATGTCACAGTCTAATTCTAATCTCATCCATACAATTCAAATGTCAGACTAATCAAAGAGAAATATAATCCAATAATAAGTCTCAATAAAAATGTCTCGGGGAACAACCCGATAATAAGTTTAGTACAGTATTCCAAGAGTCAAAAATAGAGTATCAAGAAATAGAAATAACTGATTATATAACAAAATCTCAGGAGAAATCCTCTGGCACAATCTCGTCCTCTGGTGCCAGTACTGCTCCAGCGTCAGCTCCTGTCCCGTATACCTTGGGGTAAATCTCCTCTGTTATACCTGGTGACATAATCCGGATCCAGGTTCTCAGAGTACATAGAAAGGTACAAGAATAACTCAAGCCAAATAAAATACAGTAAATAAAAATATATCAGCAGGGCAAACTATGTAACCAGCTATGTGATATGCAAATGAGAGCATCACTAGTACTCAGGCTGAGACCACTACAAGCTCTGTATCGGGGAGCCTGTAGCAGTAATATCACGTAGTGGGCCAAGCTCTGGAACAGAGTCTAAAGCACCGCAATAATATATATATATATGTAATCAGCCTGTAGCCTATGTGTCTCTCCCCACCCAATATAATCACACGTCTCATGTCCACGACGAATCATGTCCATAACACGCAAGACCATGACCTCTAACTAGTACAGTGAGTCATAATGATATCTATGAATATGCAAGAATTATGTCACAAATCCTGTAAGCCTATACAGAATTACCATGAATAACTCAAGAAAGATTATGTCTTATGAATAGTGTCAAGTGTCCTATGGTATGACGTACTTGGTAAAGCAAGCACAAAAATATAGGATCGTGTTATCAACTCTCTAAGTGACGTTACAGGACTCCGCGTACGGCGTCGATATCCGAATATTACATTAAGTAATATCTCATGTTCCTAGGTTAAGCAGATACATCATAGAAATAAATCAAGCAATTATATTAAAGTAATTACTGCAAGTTTTGGCAAGGTACACTTGCTTGGGGTTTGAACTCCTTCAATTGCTCCAGTGTATGTAGAATCTCCAGGTACATCTCTGGATGCTAAAACAAATATTACCATAACTCTCAGAATACATGAAATAGCTACGATTGACTACCCATAAGTCCAATTTGGATACAGGAGCAGAATTGACTATTTTTGGTCAAAGCGGGATCCACATGTGGCCCACTTCGTACAAAAAAATATGCCAGAGATAAAGTTCTCCAAATTTGTCAAACTTAATATCTACGAGTCCAAAACGATGATACGAACCCAACGGAACATTCAGAACTGGATTTCGATGAGCCGGTCATAAAATCACCCGTCAAGTGGAGCCGTGGGGCCCACGAAACGAGATTTTGTCAACGTTCTCAGAATCGAACCAAACTTGGGTCACAGGACCACCTTAACGCTATGAATTCAATGGCGCAAGTTTCTTTGTGAAACGACAATCACACACGAAATTATGATGAGTGTCAGAACGGCCCGATACGGAACTTTTCGACGAATACGCATTGATTCCGGTGTGCACGCACATCCAAATCAACTTGCATGAAATTTCACACATCCACATTGATGATACGCACCTTTCGATGCAATTCGCACACGACAAAGTTGCCTCGTTTAGCGGGACGCACTCAGTTTCAAGAAATTTTAGATTGTGAAAACCAAGGTTTTGGTCAACTTTAACCACAAATAAAACACAACTTACAACAAATTAAAATAATCTAATTAATGAGATTAAAACTTATTTATATTGTCTAATTAACTGTTCAAATAAAATATAAAAATATTAAATAGGTTGGAAGAAAAATGGCCATTAACTTAGGGCTTCGGGACAGTTTCTAGAACCAGAAATTGGGTTATTTTTCCTGTTTTGTGTCGCAGTTTGTGACCGACACAGGAAACGATACCCCAATCTAATTATACAGGGTTCGAGAGGGTCATACAGTGAATACATCACAATAAGCCATTCGAGAATTGACACATCGTAGAAAGAAAAAACTCACCAGAATATGGGTCGGCCACGGTGTGCTGCGCATGGACGGTGGTGGCGGTGCACGGTCGTTGGCGGCAGGGTCGTCGTCGACGGCGGCGGCGGAGGTAAGTCGAACGGGGACGTCGAGGTCATCGCCGAAGTGGTCGGGTTCATCGTCGGCGGATATCGTTGAGGCCGGAGTCGGCGGGGTCGTCGTCGTCGCTGTGGTAAGTCAAAGTGGTAATGGCAGTGGCTGTTGATGGTGGTAGGGGTTTGCCGGCGGCGGTTACGAGGAGGTGGACCGAAGAGGTCGCCGGAGGTTGGGGAGATGAATGGATGGGTCGCCGGAGTTAAGGTAGGTGATCGGAGTAGTCGACCGATCGGGGAGACGAACGGTCAAGGAAGACGAACGGTCGAGAAATTATAATTTCCAGTTACTGTAGCTATGGGTAGCGGGTCGGGTCGGGTACGAGTTGCGGGTCGGGTTGGATCCGATCCAATAGGGTTGGGTTGGTTCAGTTGGGTTTAGTTTGGTTTGGTTTGGTTCGGTTAAGTTTATTTAAAAATAATGCTTTTAGCTATTTAAAAATAGTTTTTGAGCCCAATAAATTCCTGAAAAATTATACAACATCCTATTTTTAATTATACACTAAAAAATATAATTTTTACAATATTTTAATATTTAATTTAATTCACAAAACTATTAATCCCTGAAGAACATTTATTTTAATAAATAAATAAATACAGAAAAATCTCAAAAAATTATAATTAAATTTCTACAAATCTGGGTGTTTACACACAGTGAATAGTATAATATATGTGAACATGTACAAGTAACTAAAAAGGGTACGCTCGTGCATAAGTAATATTTATTATAACTCAAAGGTGACGATAACATGTTATATGAGAATAATGGTGACACATGATACATGCAACATATAATACTGGCACTATAGGTCATAGTAATACTTGCCTGCTCTGTAAAAGGATAAAGTCACAACTGACAATGTTATCTTATCTACCCCGTGAATAGTATAATATATGTGAACATGGACAAGTAACTGAAAAGGGCACGCTCGTGCATAAGTAACATTTATTATAACTCAAAGGTGACGACACCATGTGTATGAGAATAATGGTGACACATGATACATGCAACATATAATACTGGCAATATAGGTCATAGTGATACTTGTCTGCTCTGTAAAAGGATAAAGTCATAACTGGCAATATAATGACTAAAATACTATTTACTGTGACTAAAATACTATTTAATCTTATTATATTTGATTTTATGGTTAAATCCTAAGTTTTATTTAAGGAAACTCAATTTTACAGTTTTGGGATCCGTGGCACGCAAATCGAGACAATCCGTTGACCAAAAAGTTAACCGACATAAAACCAAGATTTGTGTGTGAAATTTTATAGATTTCAGAACTAAATAAATGTTGGAATCGATGGTCTCACCGAATCTCGACCAGTAAAAATTTATCGTAAATATGGCGCGCACATGTCAGCTTTCAATGGTTTCCTAGTTACTTCTAGGTTGCATAAATTTTAGAGTATAGTAAAATTACATATTTAATTCTGGAAAATATATATGTCCTGATTTATCATGTTAGATTTCTGAAACTTTAAACGGTTCATGATTCCGAGTTCGGCATCTCCAAAAATCTCGAAAATACCAAAATGTGTCAGATTTTGGATAACCGACACTCCACAATTTTTACACAATTTTGTGTACATAATTACTAAAAAAATTAGATATTCTGGAAGCTAACCATAATACAGTTCTAACGTTTTGGAGTTCGGAGCTAGGAGTTATGGTCTCGTGAAGTTGAAAAAACCCTAGGAACAATCCTCCTCAAACCTCTCTCTCTCCTCTTAATAAAAATACAGAAACCCTAAATATACACACATATATATACCCACAGTGAGACGGTGCATAATAGCTAGGCTGCTGTTGGGCCACGGGTGGCTAACATGCGGGCCCAGTGTGGCTGACTGGTTATTTAAATAGGTTTTAATATACATAAATTTATTTATTAATCATTTTAACCTAATTAACTCCAAATAAATACATAAAAATATCAGAAAATTCTAAAAAATTCTATAAAATGTAAAATATTAGTATTAACCCTAAAAAATATTTGGGACCATTTATACTCCTAGGCTTGCACAATAAATTCTAGAAGTCCTAAAAAATTAGTATTTAGCCTTTTTTAAAACCAAATAAATCTAAATAATTCCAAAAAATCCCAAATAAATTATAGAAAAATATGCAAGTATTGTCGCACAATAAATCATAAAATTCCTAAAAAATTATGTTTCCTAGGTTTTAATTATCTAAAAATTCAAAAAAAATCTCCAAAAATCTAAAATAGCTTAAATATGAATCTAAACCTTAATATGATTCTCCATGAGCTATATGAACCTTATTTTTATATTATTTTCCTTAAAAAACTATACATAGTATTTTTAAAATAAAATTCTCATAAAATTACAAGTGTATTCGAATTATTATTCTTCTACGGTATCTTGGGTAGCGAATGCTACATGGTATAAATGTTATGTTGTACATTTACATTAGAGTATAATAAATGGAAATAATATATATTCCTACATGACCCGTTGAGGAAGAGGAACATAAATCCGGCTCTGACATAGTACTTTTTGAGAAATTTGCCATTGATAGGCATCATCAGCAAATCTTTGTTAGGCTTTGCGAGCCTATAAGCACCATTGGAATATATTGATTCTACCACAAAAGGAACCTCCCATTTAGCCTAAAATTTGCCTTTATTTTTGTGAGTCATAACTATTGGCCTTCTTACTGTAAGGACGACATCACCGGCTTCAAATATCCTTTCTTTGTCTTTTTTATTAAAAGCTCTGGAGATACGTGCTTGATATAACTTAATATATTATTGAGAATATAAGCACTTCTCATCCAATGCTTCAAATCTTGGACTCGCAATCGATCGTTATTCTCAACTGTTAGCTCATTAGCGACAACTATTCTGAGAGAAGGGATCTGGATCTCGAGAGGAAGGACCGCTTCACATCCGTAGATCAGAGAAAATGACGTACAATCGATTGGAGTTCGTGTTGTTGTGCGGTAGGCCCATAAGCATTCTTCAAGCTTCTTATTCCAATCACGTTTGTTGGACAAAACAGACATTTTTAGGAGCTTGATTAAAGTTTTATTGAAGTCTTCAGATAAGCCATTGCTGCAAGATTGTATGCAGTGGACGCCAACCTCTGGATCTGATTCTTATCGCCGAACCAATATAATGTCTAACTAGCAAATTATGGCCCGTTATCATGTATTATCCTCCATGGAATACCGTAGCGATAGATGACATGGTGTTTGATGAAGCTAATCATGTTGGATGTCTTCACTTTAACCAATAGTACTGCTTCGACCTATTTGGAGAATAATCGATTATAGCTAAGATAAATCGATAACCTCTGGATGGAGGAGGGATAATAGGGCTAATAATGTCTATTCTCCAAGCTTCGAAAGGCCATGATGTAGTTATCGAGTGTAAGAACTCTGACGATTGGTGGATGAAATTAACATAGATTTGACATGCTTTATATTTACGAGCGTAGTCTACAACATCGGCTACCATGGTAGGCTAGTAGTAGCCCAACCTTTTGAGCCTATCTTGTAGTTTAGGGCCTGGTTGGTGTGATCCACAAACACCATCATGAGCTTCACGGAGTACCTATCTTGCTTCAAGATCTAAAAGATATCGTAGTAGAAGTCTGTCATATGAACGACGATACAACATCTTGCATATAATAAAACCAAAGCGAGTATCTTCTGATAGAGGTAGCTTCTTTTGGGTCGTCTAAAAGAATTTTATAAGCTGCATAAACTATAAAAGAAAACCCCTAGTCTTTAGAATTAGGGGTGGACTTCACCTCGGAGCTGCTTTTGATGTGTAAATTATTTTTGGCACAGAACAACTCTCGACCGCTCACCGTGACTGAATATTGTCTTCTTAATAGAATGGCTAAGGAAGCTGCTAGACCAACAAGTGCATTTGAATCCATATTGCCGAGGCACATAATCAGTGTAGAAGCCGATAAAAGTTGAAGCCAACTCAATCGTAGCTTTATGATAAGGGACAAGGTCTTCATGGTGAACTTCATACTCGTCTCTGTTCGCCATTAAATGAGTTCTTGCAAACTTTGTATTTAAGGAACGAAAAAAATAGTACAAATAATCTTAAATAGAATTATCTAAGTATAATATTTTGATCTGGAGTATGACGATGGACAAAGAGCGCTATGGCGGCTCCTTTACTCTGTTGACGATCCGATGCTGGGTGAGGAAGCTTATGCTCTCTCTTTGCTCATCTCGGTATACTCTCTCTCTATGTTGGGCGACCCCTCTCTATCCGCCCCTTTTTTGGGCATGCCACCCGGGTATATATAGTCATCCTTGGGCACGCATATATTGGGCCGCGTGGATGCTAGAGGGTATCACGTGTGCCTCCTTAATAGGGTACAGCTGTAATCATGATCGGGATATGCTACTACGTGGGAGCTTATTGGGATCTTCTGTTGCTGAAGATCTGGGTAGTTCTCATCCTTTGTGGGCGTAACTTGGTCAGCTTAACACATAGTCCGCACTTGGTTTGAGATAATCACTCTTGTCGTAACAGCAATATTCGATCTTCATGGAGTCTGAAACATATGTAGCCAGAGACGCATAGAGCCGCATAAAATCTAGGACGTATGGGGCCAGAGATGCATGGAGTCGCCTAGAGCCTAGGATGCATGGGGCCAGATATGCATGGGACCGCATGGAACCTGGGACGCATGGGGCCAGAGACATATTGGATCGCATAGAGTCTGGGGTACATGGGGCCAGAGCCGTATAGAGCCGCATGGAGTTTGGGATGCATAAGGCTAGTTGTGCTATACATATGGCGCTGCATATCTATCGAGAGTGAAGTTCTGTGCTGACATAAGACTTCTGTCATTTAGTGTGTTAATGTCTTTTGAGGCATTCAAAAAATCCTTTTTGTCAGGATTCTGTGTCCGAGATATTCATGTTGCTAGGATGACGTGTCAGGTCCGTCTGCGGTTAAAGCTGCTTCTGCTGATTGGGAAGCATGGATGTCGCCTTTTTGGGCCGTAGGGTAACTCTGCGGCCTGATCTCTTCTACGTTTTACTTTGGCGCGCATGGCTATTGGACGCATGGATGCATATTTTTCATGCTTCTACAGGAGCCCCTTTAAAATTTTTAAACTGACAAGTTTGAAATACTTTGAATAAGAAGCATAGAGAAAAAACACTTTTGGTTGTATGGATATTGTGTCGTATGGACATTGGGACCGCTTGGTCATGGGCTGTATGAATGAGTGCCTCCAGGATATTATTTCTGTATTAACTGACAATTTTGTTTTAATTTTTGAGCGGATCTCCTTTTGGATTCTGACCAGCCTCCTAACGCGGGCGCGAGACAATATTTTCCAGGGAGATTAAAGAGGATCACGGAAGTCGAGGTATCAGATCCACCCCCATAACTACTTGGTTCATTGCCTCGATCTTTGTACGTAGTTCGTAAGGCCCATAAATATGCGGCGAGGAGGGGCGAGAGAGAGAGATTTATATCTTTGCTTCCTTTCTTTCTTCTGTTAGGGATGCTGAAGGCTACGACTCTTTTTATCGAGGAGTTCGTCGGGGGTGGCCTTGATCCGTGGCCTTCTAATAGAGGTAAGAAAGCGCCAAGCTACCCATATTAGGGCTTCCAAGGACACAGAGATACCAGTGCACAGTCTTGTTGCATGGATGTGAAATTATTTGGAACATGCACAAAATCTTTACACAGCCTTGCTGTGTGGATAAGAGATTATCGAGAACATGCGCGGGCTTTTCTCATGAGTCTATCTCATGGAAGGGTAACCATCATATGCCACTTAGTAAGATATTATTCCTTGGTATATATGGTGTATCTTGTGCAAGCCTTATTTTCTTATTTCTTGTACATGTACAGACACTGATTCTCGGGGAGACTAGCTACATTCCTAGAGAATCCTGTGCCATAGCGTACCATGGTTGGATCCCCTATACCAGTCGGGGTTGGAGAGTATTTTAGTATAGATATGTGATCATACCCTCCTTGTGCATGTCTTGTTCCTTGTGAGTGTTGGTCATACACTGCACGTATGACTAGCCAGGCCCTTATCCTTATACAAGTTCCTTTGTGCAAGTTTCCAAGCTGATCACATGTTAAAGCTAGTACTCGCTCACTTAATCATTAGTATTCTTCTTCATTGCCATATTATTCACTCTTGTATTTATTTCCAGTATTTCCTTTATTGTATATCTCTTGTATCTATTATTACATCTTATATATTCATATCTATTTACTATTACATAGTTTGTATCATTGTTTAGAACTGTTGTTAGAGATATACTCTTTTCCTTTCCTGACTGAACATATTTTTTTCAGATGACACTGAGGAGTGGTACCCTACTCATTACGGGCCTCAGGATGTTGTGGGCTTAGAGCCAGAGACCCTGGCTCAGGAGGGACTCATCCCGACTGAGATAGATGACCCGAAACTTATAGTATCTTAGTATTCTCTTGTACTGGATTTGTCTTCAGCTTATTGTTTAGTATTTTTCTCAGACTCATTGATGTTATTATTTTGACTCATGAGTTATATTATGACTATTCTATTCTTGTATCATATTCATGTTATCCTTCATCTTAGATCTATGATTGAGTATATTAATATTGTTGGTGGCTTATTATATTGTTATATAGATTATCCAAACAGTGTTCTACCGCCGATTCTACGGTATAGGCTAGGCGTTGTTCCCAACTTGCATCCCTACACTGGATGTGGGTCGTGATATGTTTTTAGTGGTGGCCCGCATGTCTTCGAGGTCGCAACTAGTATGATTCATAGTGGTACTCTGAATTAAGTGCTACTACGAGCCTGTTTCAGGATATAGGATATAGGCTATAGGCTGAGATACTCAATCACATCTAGAAAAAACTTTTTTGATTCATTCAACTGTTCTTCCTTGATATTGGTGTTTGATCTTTAACTGTCCTTTCTTTGAGTGTCTTATATCATGTGCATATTGATTCTTTTCTTTTGCTTTGTCTCAGAATGACGCCTAAGACTAGATCACAACAGGGGAGAGCAGCTTCTGAGAGGTCTGCGACTTTTCGAGGGCCTGCACCAGTCACTTCTCTGGTGATTGGAGTGTCAGCTGCTTTCGGAGGTCCACCTCCTACTCAGAGGACTGTGCCAGCTGTATTTGAGGGACTTCCACCTACACATTTTGTGCCAGCAGATGCGACGCAGATGTTCACACTGTTTTGCGAGATGTTGGAGGCGCAGAGGGCTCAGTCTGAGATACAACAGAGGCAGACCGACGTCTTGCGGCAGGGCATCGAGAGTGCTCATCAGCTTGCCCGTGCCATAGTAGAGAGAGAAGTTCTGGTCCAACAGCAGGATGCTCCTAAGGTTGCTCAGCTTTGGCTAGGCAATATTCAGGACTTCAAGAAGCTGGAGCCTAGGGTCTTCAAGGGGACGGAGGGCATCGTCTATACTGATGATTGGCTCGAGAATATTGAGCATCTTATGAGGGTGTCCCATATTTTTGGGGATCTGAAGGTTGAGGCGGTAGGACTTCAGTTGTTCGACGTCACCCGTACTTGGTTCAGGAATGAGCCAATTTTTGCTGACACAAAACAGTCTTGGGAGGTGTTCAAGGACCTCTTTAAGAAGAAGTTTTTTGCTCGGACAGACAGGTTAGACTTGGGGAGGCAGTTTGAGTGCCTCATTCAAGGGAGCATGTCTATGGAGGAATACGCTGCAGAGTTCGGCAGATTGAGCCAATTTATGAAGTATTTGGTAAAATAGCCGAAGATTTGAGCTATTCGTTTTTGCTAGGGTCTAAACTAGGAAGTAAAGATCCTCATTCCGTCTTTTTATGAGACCTACTCGGAGATACTTGCGGAGGCACGCAAGGTTGAGCGGGAGTTGGGTTTGAAGCCCAAGAGAGATCGTGATTCTTTTTGGGTGTCATTACCATATTTTCTAGGAAAGGATATTTTAGTCATTTGATAATTAATTAAATATTATGCATGTTGAATATTTATTTATTGTATTATTTATTTATTGTTAGCATGTTAGATTTATTTTTGGACTTGTGTTAGTAGACCTAACTAGTTTAGTTTAGACTCATGGACCAACATTTAATTCTAGTTAGAATTGAGTCCAATAATTAGAAGTCCAATCATTAGGAGGATGATTAATTAAGTTAAACCCATTAGAATAGAACCTTTTCTCCTTAATTAATTTCTTCATGAGAGGCCCCAAGGAATATTTTATACTTTACATAGTATCTTGAGAGAGGGGGCAAGTAAGGCCTATATAAAGGGGATAAAATCTTTCTCTCTTTATTTTTTATTCTAAATCTAGATCTAGAACTTCCCTCAACCAAATTCTATCAAATTCCTACCAAATTTTTCCCAATTCCTTCCAAATCACCATTAGAGACTAGTAGAGCAAGGATCTATAAGGAAGATGCATAGATCTACAAAGAGGAGCAAAGATCTACAAGTTGAAGGCTCATTTTACCAATTTTGGAGGTTTCATTGAAAATCCATCTCTCAATTAGTATAATTCAGTTTTTCCACTTAATTTAGGTTCTAAATTTGAGATTTAACCATAAACAATCAACCCCTATGCATAGGCTACCCATAGGATTTTGATTTGAGTTCATAGGAGGCCTATTGAGAAAGTTATGGTACTTTTTGTGTCAATTTTGGGAGAATTCCGAGATTGATATTTGTTGTGTGTGTCAATTGGTCCTATATATCAATTTTAGGAGAATTCTAAGATTGATATATGCTTGTGTGTTTGGGGCTAGTGTCGTGTCCACAATTGGGTACGTGTAGGTCGTATCCCAATAATTTGGTGATACATATTGTTTTGGAGATTTTTTCTCTGACACGGGACTTTGTGCACGTCATATTTTGACACGAGCACGTAGATTGTGTTTGACTCTTCGTATTATTCATAAATAATATATTAGACTTGCTCGTGTCCTTTGGGGTACGTTTGGATGTGTGGTGGACTCGTGTCGCAAGCGTATCCTAGATCTAGTGGGATATAGGAGCAATGCACTCCATGGGTTTGAGCAATTTATTTCTAGATCTATTTCCCAATTATTTTTAGTCATTGTGATTGTAATTATATATATATATATATATATATATATATATATATATATATATATATATATATATATATATATATATATATATATATATGTGTGTGTGTGTGTGTGTGTGTGTGTGTGTGTGTATCATATATTTATGTACCTATGTGTTATATATATATATATGTAGGTATACTTCTATATATGTAATAGCTATTAATTATAGTAGTATGTATATAAATATAATAGTGTATATATGTATATGATTAGTATATATATATATATATATATATATTTGTATGATTATATATATATAAGTGTATGTATTAGTGGTATTATATATATATATATATATATATATATATATATATATATATATATATATATATATATATATATATACGTGTTGTTATACTATATGAATTATTGTGGAGATGTATATATATATAGAGGAGCATGTGTATATATATAAATATATGTAGCTATTATATATTTTAGTATATACTATTGTGTGTATGTATTAATATATATATATATATATATATATATATATATATATATATATATATATATATATATATATATATATATATATATATATATATAAGAGTGAGAAGGGAGGAAAATAACAGATTTAGCAACAACAGAATTAGCAACAACAGATTTAGTAACAACAGTAGTAATGCAAACACAGCAGCTTTAGCGACAACAGCAGGAGCGCATTAGCAACAGCAGTAGAAATTGCAACAGCAGCAGCGGCTTCAGCGACAGCAGCAGGGCAGCATTAGCGACAACAACAGTTGCCGCTACAGCAACAATAGTAATTGCAACAGTAACGGTGGCAATTAGCGACAACAACAGAATTTACAGTGACAGATCTGCGGGTGTATTATAATTATGTATATATATTCCTAATTGGTATTTATGTATTAGTATACTATATTTTAATAGTTGTAAGTTAGTTAGTTGGTTAGTCGTAGTTAGCTAATATTTATTAGTAGCTTTATATTTATCTAGTTAATTATATATATATATATATATATATATATATATATATATATATATATATATATATATATATATGTACTAGTATCTCTAGTTAAGTATTATATATGTGTACATATATCTATGTATTAATAGTTAGTGATTAGTTAGTAGTTGTATTAGGTTGATATATATATTAGTCATTAGTTTGAGTAGTTAAGGTATTTGATATGTTATGGTTAGTAATTCGTTAGGTATATATATATATATATATATATATATATATATATATATATATATATATATATATATATATATATATATATATATATATATATATATATATATATATAGTAGTTAGAAACATTATATTATAGTTAGTTCCTGTGAATGGATATACATACAGTATAGTATTAGTTATATTTAGTATTAGTTGGGTTTATATATATGTATTAGTTATATGTTAGCATTTTGGATTACCTTGAGATGTACCAAGGTATTAGTAGTAGGTATTGGCATAGTAATAGGAAAGATGTAAACTAATTATGGATTGATACTAAGGTGACTAAAATAAGGTATATAGTATTGTATAAATATTAAATGCATGGTAGTTTATAGTTATAGTTGGATAGTTAATATATATATTAGAGTGACATTACCTTGAGATACCAAGGTAAATGCCAAGGTATTGAGGATTCCCAAGGTATTGGGTTTGGGTATCAAGATAGAGGTTTAGTGTTGCAATACCAAGTTGGTTCAAAACCAAGTATCCCTTTAGTATTTGTAATTAGGATTTATATATTTAGTAATGCTTTATTATAGATATGTGATATTTATCTATTGTTTGTGTATCCTGAGATACGGTATTTTTGTATCCTAAAATTTATCTTGTATGACCTAGATTCATAGAGTATGAACCCAATATCATTGAGATAGACTCATACAACCTAGAAATAGGTAGTTTGGTATAGTTTGACCAGTTTGACTTAGAGTTGACCTAGTTTAACTTTTTGACTTAGAAATGGCTTTATGACCTAGAAGTTGACTAGTTTAATTTATTTTTATTTTAGAACCTTGTATTGATGTTATATTCCATATCTAGGTCTTCGAGGTACCATATTAGACATTTATGAGACTATTCACCGGACTTCAGGTGAGTACATTCTCTGATAGTTTCTTATTTATGATATCCTCTATGTTCATTGTATATAGTGTAGATATCCATATTTTTTGACACGATGGTTACACGGATTGGTATATCCGGATCTCGTCATGAGATGTTATTCCTTGGTATATGGAGTATCTTGTGCAATCCTTGTTTTATTGATTATCTTGTATATGTACAGACACTGATTCTCGGGAAGAGTCGCTATCTTGTTGGGGAATCCGGTACCATAGCGTACCATGGTTGGATCCACTATACTAGTCAAGGTTGGGAAGTATGTAGTGTAGATATGTGATCATACCATTCTTGTGCAAGTCTTGTTCCTTGTGAGTGTTGATCATACACCACACATATTATTAACCAGGACATTTACTCTTGTGCAAGTTTCCAAGCCGATCACATGTTAAAGCTGGTACTCACTCACTTAGTTATTAGTATTCTTGTTCATTGCCATATTGTTCATTCTTGTATTTATTTCTAGTATTTTCTTTATTATGTATCTCTTGTAGATGTATATGCATCTTGTATATTCACATCTATTTATTGTTACATAGTTTATATTATTGATTAGAACTGCTGTTAGAGATGTACTTTGCTCCACTCCTGACTGAAAAATATTTTTCAGAGAATCCGAGAGATTGGTATCCGACATACTATGGACTTCGACTTATAGATAGTGCAGACTTGGACCCACTAGTTCTGGAGTGATTGTCGGGAGGTTTATCCGGGTTACTAGTTTTTCATAGTTAGTTTCTTTAGCACTTTGGTACCGGATTTGTTTCCGGCTCATATTTGAGAGTTTGTTTATTTATTCTTTTGGTGTTGTTATATATAATATGGATAGTTATGTTAGACTTCCTTGATATCTTTTCGTGCTTTAGAATATGATTGAATTTTGTGTTGAGATATTGTTGGCAGATTTTATTTTATTGTGAGATATTTAGTTAGAATAGTTGATCAAGACAGCGTTCTACCGCCGATGTTGTGACTAGGCTGGACGTTATTTCCGACTTGCATTCCTACACCGGGTGTGGGTCGTGACACATCTTTAGTGGTGGCCCATACAGGTCAGGCTTCGCAAGTTGGGCGATATCGTGGTAGTGTGACAACTTATTTGTACTACTGCGAGCCTGTGATAGGATATAGGATATAGGCTATAGGCTATAGGATATAAGATATTAGGATAAGAGGATACTCAATCACAAATTTTTGAGAGATTCTTGGGACGACCCTTGAGAATCTTATTATAAACTCTAATTCAAATTTTTTCCTTGTTTTCGTCCGTTCTTACTTGTTGTTATTGAATTTGATTCTTGGTGATCGGTTGATTTTAATTCTTGGTGTTCGTTATTGAGTTTGATTTTATATTGAGATGAATTTTATGGACTAAAATTATGGTATCATCTGATGACATATGTTGATGAGGACAGTGAGAAAGGTGAAACGTCTACTTTGGTTATGGAGCCTAGAGTTTATCGCAGCCATATTAGCTGGCGCAGCAGAAACGTAGGGACCTGACTTCGGATGTACATATCTTAGTTTTAAAATTTAGAGTTTCTTGCAGACATACCGGTTGGCGTGGTGAGGATTCTAGATGACATGATTATAGAGTTGCATACCTTAGTTATGGAATCTATCGTTTATCGCAGCTATGCTTACTGGCATGGCGATGATTTTGAGTGTCATAATTTTGGACAGACGTGTATGATTATCAGATTGTATCTTAAATTGGTTCTTAAAGTATCATCTCAATATGTATTCATTTTTGTTATTATAGGACTTTGTTCCATCATTCTTTAGCTTAGCAGTAGAGATACCTTCAGTTCTTTAGTCCAATTCCTTATAGAGCTTCTTTCCATTAGAGTCCTTGTTAGTGTGATAATTGGTTACTTGCAATTAGGTCTTTGTTTTGAGTATCGGTACTGACTATTGAGAGTGTGACTTGTGAGTCTGTAAGTGGTTCTTGGTTGGCAGGTGAGCAATAAGCATAAATCTAGGGATAACCCGTAGTGTAGTACCTTGTAGCAATAGTTCTATGATAGGTATCATTATAGATAGTATGGGTACTATAGGCAAAAGGGAGAGTAGAGAGTATCAGTAGTGGTTCTATGAGTTAGTATCAGAGTCAGCATACCAGTTTTGGATAGTCATGAATTCATATAGTTAGGTGAGCCATATAAACATTTAAGTATCAAGGAAATTATGTTGGGAATCAATGGAGCATGATATACGATTGGTGGTTGATACTCAGGTGGGTCAAGAGTAGAAAAATGTATATGCATAAAGGGTATTAGTAAGTGTGTCATAGTAGAATGGTACCCATAAGTGTATAGGAGAGTATGAAAAATAATATTACATTGTGCTAAAGTAGTAAGACTTGTGTTACAGGTGAAAGTAGAGCATTGATGTGAGTAGATAGGAGAATACTAGTATATGACTAATGATGGGTATATCACCTGATATTGAGGTTAGTAATGTGTTAGAAGTAATAGGTGGAAGAGTATCTAGAAATTATGTGCAGGATGCACAGTGGGTGATAAGTGTCAGTATGGAAGTTCATGAGTATCAGAAAGTGGAAGCTGGAGTGTTAATATTATGTCATGGGTTAAGAAATATCAAGATTGGTCATGGAAGATATATAGTGTATCACTGATTTGTGTATCCATCTGTATAAGGTTTAAAGAGAGATACATATACATCAATAGAGATATGAAACCATATGTATACCTTTGAGAGTGAAGTAAAACATGTGAATTATAGAAGTTAATAACTGGTGCAAGTGATCATGAGTTCTAGTGAGTGTGATGAGGTGATCTAATGATATAGCTAGGTCCTAGAATATTAAGGACATATATTGTGTAGTTAGGAAGCTAGTGTTACTATATCAAGTGTGCTAGTATTTCTATATCAGAGATTAGTTGAGTAATGTGCTAGTAACAGTAAGTACCTTGTGTAATAATATTGGATTGGTGTATCCGTTAATATGGATAGAAAAATATTTGGGAGTAATAGTACAAGTGATCCAAGCAGTAGAGGAAAGAGACAATATATATATATATATATATATATATATATATATATATATATATATATATATATATATATATATATAGAGAGAGAGAGAGAGAGAGAGAGAGAGGGAGAGAGAAAAGTAAGTAAGTATAGTACCTTGCTAAAATTGATTATAGAGGTCGTATGTATCAGAGAATAGTCCGAGGGGTATAAGGATACATGTGAGATGTCATGGTATTGTAATGACTAGAAGATAATTATGTATGTATTGTGATACTAATGTATAGATAAGAACCTTAGCATGATTAACAAATATTAGAGGATGAGTTGCACCAAGTATCAGATAGAAAGAGATACCCTTGTAACAAGAGATGGAGTACCTCAAGTATTATGAAAGTCTAGGCACACGCATTTTTAATAACTAATATAATAACATAGATGAGAGACAGGAGTAACTTGGTATGAGAATGTCATCTAAAATATATATGAGAGCTGGTACCTTGTGTAGACAGTAACAAGATTTAAGTAAGGCATCCTATTGGGAGTATTAAAGTTGGACGAGAGTGTGCTAATAAAACACATGATTGAAAAAGTACACAAGTGTTCCTTGCAAGAGAATGATTAAAATTTTTTGGTGATTTAAACAGAACAAGGAGGTAGTATCTTAGCAGTATTTTGTATAGTATCCTAAGTAGCAAGTGCTAGTGAGTTAAGCATGTCCATGACCTAGAATTAGAGTATATCACTAGTATTTGGTAACCATCAGTATTAAGAATATCTTGACTAGGTTGATGATTAGTGAATGCTTAGTGTGATGGAATAGGCTACAGGTGGCATAGCAGGTTATTTCGTACCAGTAGAGGGAGACACCCCGGCAGGGCAAAGACTAATTTTATGATAGTTAAGAGATTATATCCAAGTATGATTTCTCTTTCAGTAGAATGGTAGGATTGTATGTTATAGGATATATACTATTTTAGACTGTGATTGATGGGGTTTGACTATAGTAAGATTTATATGAATAGGATATGACTGGCCTAAGAGAGAGGGGTGAGAGTTTTAATTTTGAGGACACAATTATTCTATGGGGGTAGATTTGTCATTACCACATTTTCTAGGAAAGGATATTTTAGTCATTTGGTAATTAATTAAATATTGTGCATGTTGAATATTTATTTATTGTATTATTTATTTATTCTTAGCATGTTAGATTTATTTTTGGACTTGTGTTAGTGGATCTAACTAGTTTCGTTTAGACTCATGGACCAACATTTAATTCTAGTTAGAATTGAGCCCAATAATTAGAAGCCCAATCATTAGGAGGATAATTAATTAAGTTAAATCCATTAGACTAGAACCTTCCATCCTTAATTAATTTTTTCATGAGAGGACCCAAGGGGTATTTTATACTTTATATAGTAGCTTGAGGGAGGGGGCAAGTGAGGCCTATATAAAGGGGATAAAAACTTTCTCTTTCTTTATTTTTTATTCCAAATCTAGATCTAGAATTTTTCTCAACCAAATTCCATAAAATTTCTACCAAATTTCTTTCCAATTCCTTCTAAATCACCATTGGAGACTAGTATAGAAAGGATATACAAGGAGGAAGCATAGATCTACAAAGAGGAGCAAGGATCTACAAGTTGAAGGCTCATTTTACCAATTTTGGAGGTTTTATTGGGATCCATCTCCCAATAGGTAAAATTCAATTTTTTTTCCCTTAATTTAGGTTCTAAATATGATATTTAATCATGAAAAATCAACCCCTAAGCATAGGCTACCCATAGGATTTGAATTTGAGTTCATAGGAGGCCTATTGAGAAAGTTATGGTACTTTTTGT